>JARFJB010000903.1:3345000-3470000 GCA_036346205.1 Vesta saturnalis
AATATTATAATCTGACGTAACTTGCTTTAATAAAATGTTGAAAATAAAAAAGGTCCTAGGTGTCAAAGTTCCAAAAGAAAATATTGATTTTTGAAATATCTCCAAAACGAAAAAAGGTATTTTTCTCATTCTTGGTATAATAAATAGAGTACATTGGTTTTAGCTTATTAATACGTTTTGATTATGTACACTAGCGTAGAACGCGAAGGGTAGAGCAACGTTTTAATCCCTAATTTCTACGCCAATGGAGTAAATTGGATTTTGTTATTAAAATACGAAACCTTGATGTTTTTCAGATAAAAAAGGTATACTTTATCTAAATCGGTAACTTGACACCCTGTACCTTCAAAACGAAACATTATTAGACTTACGTTTATATGAAAGTTATTTGCACGTTTTGATGTTTGTTTTCCAAATACTACAGAATAGCAACCTGCTAAAGCTGTTGGAAGTATAAACCTAGAAATGTAGATATCTTAGAAACTGTTAAAGTTATCGATTTACACAAAGTATACCTTTTTTATCTGAAAAACTTCAAGGTTTCGTATTTTAATAAAAAATTCCAATTTACTCCATTGGCTTAGAAATTAAGGATTAAAATGTTTCTCTACCCCTTGCGTTCTACGCCATTTTGTATAATAAAACCGATGTACTTTATTTATCTCTACTAATTATACCAAGAATAAGGTAAATACGTTTTTTCGTTTTGGAGATATTTGAAAAATCGATATGTTTTTTGGAACTTTAACACCTTGTGTCTTTTTTATTATCAATACTTTATTAAAGCGAGTTGCGTCAGATGGTAACATTTTGAGGCCAAGAATTTACATTTGACTTTGGAACATAACTTACGGATCACCCCATATAAAAGGATGTGGACCACTTCATAGGTAGACCAACCTCCATTAGCGATTGTGTCATGGTATTCTTCGCACCAAAAATCGTTTGGGAAAATTAGAAATTCGTGATAAAGGATGTCTAACAACTTTCATGGGAATAAAAAAGACCCTTCAGAAAATGAGATACTTACATTTCTTCCAGTTTTTGTTTGGGGAACCGAAAGAATGTCACGGAATTTAGACTTTTCAAGAAATTTCAATAAATTTAAATTAAATAAATACATTATTCGTTTTGTGTTTGATGTCTTTATTTCTGTGTAGATATCAAACATCCCACGTGGGGTATCGAATCTTCTCTACTAAGGGAAGTTTTATACGTTTTGCCCAAAAAAGCATATGCGTAACCCAAAATACTAATGCGGCATTAAAAGGCAACATAATGGACCCTTAGTCCAGTCACTAACTAGGCACACATAGAAAAGACATATATGTAACCCAAGATTTATTTTGTGGGGTGTTGGAGGGATCGAGAAAAGTTTAACCGAAAGTTTTCGAGCTCTTCAAAATTTGAAAAAATGGTTTTATCGTCATAACTCAGTTTGTTATGAAGTTACAAGGTCGAATCGAAGCTCATTTTAAAGTTTTTTTTGCGCTCTACAGTCATATAACATATTTACGTATGATCGATTGTTTTCAAAACATCGAACGAGAAACGGAAAAATAACAGTATATACGTTTATTTCATTTTTATAAGTACATAATTCTTATTAATAATAAATATAGACTATCATGATATTTTAAAACAGACGCCGAAAACTTTAGACTAAGCTCTTTTGAGCCCCCTAGCACCCCCCAAACTACAAATTCTGAGTCACACTTATGTCTTTTATAATCAATTTATTTGTACATAGTGGCAGGACCTACCATGGAAAAATATGCACTCTTATAGAACTTGTGAGTTTCAAGTTAAACGTATCAAATTTCTCTAGTGTCCGCTACCTATCGGTATCTACTGGCAAGGAACAATTATCCACCCATACATTGTACTTATCTAACATTATTTTTTGATATTACACAAATATCAGTTCGACGAAAACTGTATTACAAAAATTGGTTCAATACATTTTATAACAAACATTTCTATGAAGCAGTAAGTGAGAAACAATAAACCGCAACGTACGTCAAGTTGCCTAACTTGTAACGATTATTTTTTACGTTTAATAAATAATGTAACGTGTTATAAGAGTACTTTTGTAAATACTTAAATTAATTTTCTTGGATAGGTATGGTTTGATAGATTATTTTTTAATATAAATTGAGATATATTAGCGCTTTTAAAATGTGTTTACAAAACCTCACTTCACTACTATTAAATAATGTTTGTTTGTTTTGGGTAATAAAACCTTGAATAGACAAGTGATTTTTAGTAACTTCACTACTACTACTACTACATAATTAAATATTTATCTTTTGGGTATTTAAGTCATGTATTTTTCTATTTATATTTTGTATAAATTTAGTTACCGTTTAAATAAATCAACAAGAAGGATTAAAGAACATTTAACGTCACCTAAAGACGTTTCAAACCCATTGTCAACTTTCGGAGTGTAGAAGTTATCTTGGTCTTTTGGGAAGGTATACAAAACGTAACTATGATACAAGACGTAAAGAATATTCGCAATTTTGTAGAGTTGGTCAACCCGAGAAATCTGCAGTAGCTGAGCATGATTTAAATAGTTTGAATCGTGACATTTAATTTGATAATCTAGGAAATTTGTCAAGACAAACTCATTATTATGTTCGTTTACAATTGGAAACTTTAGGGATATATAAGCATCCAAATAACTTCAATAGGCAAGAAGAAAATTACAGTTTAAATAGGTTTTGGCATCTTTTAATTAAAAAAGGCACAATGGTACGTCTTAATTTTAGCTTTTGATATGTCTAGGTTTTTTGCTGTTTTCATCTTTTTCATATTTCATAAATTTCTTGTAACATCTCAAGTAATTCCTAAATATATTACGATTTACTGAGGACGTTAACTATAATTGCATTGCTTTATTTGCAAAACTTGCAACTATTTAGTATGAATTGGTTGATATCAACAGTTTAATTTATGAACCATGTATTACTTTTCTTTTAAATGTGGTTTTGGATTTAGTAATACAGGAACAAAGGGTGTGGTGTGTGAGTATTGATTTTTATAGCGCATTTATGTTTCTTCAATATTATAATTAATCAAGCTCGCAGTTCATTATTCACATGACATGAGCATGAATATGTACTGACTACTGTTTTATGGTGAACTACTACAAAATCCTGGTAACCAAACACAGCGTTATCAGTGACACTATCTAGCACGCTCAAAGTCGCAATGTCCATTCACTATTTCCTATTACTTTAGACACACTATCGTTTACAGGTACGTAAACACTGTGAGATTCACTTGTAGGCCCCTCGACTGGTGGAGTTTAATAATGTTAGGAGAAGTAGAAGAGTGGAGAGGCTCCAACTCAGTTTCTTATTTTCCTGTCCTTTCGAAATTGATCCACATGACGTCGTTGCAAATTACGGAAGATGCTTATAGCCCCGTAGGATACTGGTCCTGTTGCTCTTACTACTGTCTCAGGCATCAATTTTGGAAAACTACTGTAATTTTGGATATACACGAAATCGTTTGACAGTAGCTCTCTAATTGTTTTGGTTTCTAGGTTTTGTATTTTGTAGGAGTCAAACCTGAATGTATTTGATCTAAATGTGAACGAAAATGTCTCGTTATAAACATTTCTGCGGGACTGGTTACTTTAGATGATGTATTTTGAGCCAGCATGATTCTAACCAATTTGAGGTTTCAATTACTCCACCATCTTAGGGAGATTTCTGTTTACTTCTTGCATCATACGCTCCGCTTGTCCATTCAATTATGGATGGTAAGGAGAAATGTCGAACGCCATTTCTTGACATAAATTTAACGTAAAGGATGTAGCATAGTCACTAAATTGTTGTCAAAGTACAAAAATTATTGATTTCGAAGAAATTGGCACATATCGAACTTCTAATCATAAAATAATTCATAACTATTAAAAAACTTACAACATTAAATAGGCCAGCATAATCTATTTGTATACAGTTGCCCATTGTCATGGATTTAGTTATGGGTGAATTTTTTGGTTAGCTTGACAAATAACACAATTTTTGACGGTTCCATCAATTTCTAATTCCATGTTAGGCCACCACCTCTAGCTTCTTGTTAAAGATTTCTAACGTACGATTCTAGAATGTGTAGTATGTAGCATTAATAAGGTTTGACTTTTGGCAACTTCAGGAAAGATAATTCTACTTCTCCAAAGTATAAATTTTTTTTTTTAAATACGCTTTAATTTCTTTAGCCAAAATTGGAGGATAACCTATCAATGTGTATGCGTAGACTCTTGAATTGAATCTGTAGATGTCCTTTTAGAAATAACTGAAGCGTAGACACACTTTTCTGATATTAATTCAGTCATTAATACATTAACAACTATCCTTATTTCTTGATTACCGTCAGTCATTGTAGGTAAGTGTAGCCTATTAAAAGTATCAGCATAAGTTATGTTCTTTATTTCATTCTGCATCTAATTTTACTACTTTACGTCCCAGTTTCAGTTTGGGAAAACGGAAAAAAGCGGCTTGGTCCTGTAAAGTTTTACTACGAAAACACAAAATTAATCATCGCAACAACAGTTAAAGCGATATTTTATTCAAAAAAGCATCTACAATAGAAATTAAGAATTAAACTTAAATATTAATGTTTAGATTGATAGTACAATTTGTATTGCCCTCAATAGTTACTGGAGGATAATTGCCGTTAGAAGAAATGGTGTTACTATGACTAGTTTTATTATTAACTTCTTTGTTTTGCTGCTGCAACACTTCAACAAGGGTTCGTTCATTCAGAATCATCCTGGCACTTTTATTTTTGCTTTCTAAAGAGTGTTCTATGTATTTTTTAGCCACCGTGTGTAGTGTATCTGTCAGTATCTTGAAGACCCAAAAACCGTGCAATTTGTTTTGGAATTCCTCCAACTGTATGCATTCCTACCCTTTGAACGGTACATTTTGAATTTCTGTATCCCAAAAACAACATTCTGTGGTTAACACTTCTTGGTCTCAGTGGCACGTATTTTCTGAATAACTCCAAATAGTTAATCCTCTCTACTTCGTTTATTACAGTGAAGGTTCTTCTTTGATTTGTCTTAATGCAGGGAATAGTAATAACTAACTGCATTTGAGTCTCTTGAATATCATCGTCTTGTGAAATATTATATAATTCTTCTCGTCTTAAACCGCACGCTATTCCAATCATAGCTATAGCCTGTAAATAAAAAAAAACTCGTTAATTTTATTGTTTTATTTGAAATTTTGTCTTACTTTTGCCAAGAACTCTTTTAACAGTACTCATTTCAAGTTTCAGGAGTCGGCCATCGTCTCGTCCTTAAACGTCTCATTCGTACTGTTAAATATGATTTTCCGAACTAATGACGTTAATTACTATAACAGGTTTTTCACAGAGTGCTAAAATATTAATTAGCAAAAATTTAGTGGAATCGATCGATGTAATGTCATGTCTGTCTATCTGCTCGTTCCGTAGTGGTGTGTCATTTGCGCACATCTACCGAGTGATTTAATTTTAAGATAAAATAGTTCACTGTTGAACTAATTTCATATTGGATAATTATTTCCCTTCTTCCTATATTTTGGAGAAAATATAGTAGACTTACTCTATTAAAACGTAAATTTTCACGATTATCACACATAATAACAATTTCAGTTATCGTCATCAATAAATGATAATAGCTTAAAGAATTCATTGAGATGTCAAAATAAATGTATTATTTCATTTTTAAAGCACCATGTATTGAGGACGTTAATTGTAATTGTTATCGAAACGTTTAAATTCATATAAAAGATAAATAAAACATACACGATGTAATACCCACAGATTAAGAATTTGTTTGTTAAAAACGCAGACTTATAGCACTGCTTTCATGCACGATTCATATAGTGACGCGATCCAAATACTCCGTGGCTGCCAAATTTAGATAGCTCGTTAAGAAACCTCACTTACAAATCATTCCATAACTGGTTTAGCTGTTGTACAAGAATTGAACGCCATCCGTAAAATCGCACGACGCTGCTTTATTGTTGTTGTTACCTACGCGACGTCGCCGATTATTAACAATCACTATCGTGTTTTGGCAACTTTACAGGGTGCGAGGTGAGACCATTTTGATAAATAGATATAATTATACCTCACCTAAGTTGGTTACAATTTACAGATGTAAAGTGACATATATTAAGGAGTGAAGAAGATAAACCAAATTTTGTATGAATTTAACATTCAATTCATAAGAACAAAATGTGACTTATGGTGTATCTTGGAGGCTTTGTTTGAAGCATTCCTATGGGATAGTGATAAATACAAGAAAACAAAAACAAAAAGTTAAAGTTGAATTACATGGGAGGTTCCTAAAGAGGTAGCCCAATTTCGACTAGAAACAATATAATTCTTCCCCCTTCCCCTGAACTAACTAATTTCAGCTCGATAACTCTTGAGTTACCGGTCGGATTACAAACAACAATTTTTTTCCTTTTTTGAACTTGAACTTGAAAAAATGAAAATGAGGGGTTAAAATTTTTTTTCTGAAACTACTTTAGAAACAATTACTTTCGTCTCTAAAAAGGGCGAGGAAAATGGGATTTTTCTCTCCAGCGAGGAAAGTAAAAAACAGTGTTGTCGCGTTAATACTGACATTTAAAATTGGAATATACCTGTATAAATTTCTTTATTTCGCGCCATATAGGTTTTTCAACAGTCCTACTGTTGCCCAATTCTGTGTGTCTACACAACTTACAAAAGTGGCAAATTAGTTCTTTTTAGTTAATTTCTACTGCCTAAATATTAATTTAATATTTTTATACTAAAAACCACCAAACCATTAACAAATTAAAAAATGAATAACATAGCTGCCAAGACCATTTCATTTTTATAGGTTTTGTTTATAACTTTTAAAGCCGGAGCCACATTCAGTTACATACAGCATAACATTGCTATATAACATTACTAGATGTTAAATGTTGAAAAACGGTACTGCGTCCACATTAATCATGAACATGTGTAGCAGAGACGATATTCTTCAAGCAGCAGTGACGTGCGTTATTTTACTTACCACGAATTTTAAGAAAATCGCGGAAAAGAAGGTTTTGGGTTTGCCCTACCTTAAGATCTAGATGTAAATACAGGGTCCGCCTTTGGGAGCTGATTCTGTGAGTATCTGCTAAACCAAACTTACTATAATTTTGAAAATTTGGTGACAGGGTAATGATGTTAGGAACTCATCTAAAATATTTTCAAGACCGGAAGTCGTATATCGCTTATTAGCTAACTCATCTAATACATTTTACCACGGATTCTATCGGAATCGTTTAAGTAAATTTGTTAAATAAACTAGATACGAAATTTCAGTCGTTAAAAATTCATTTTCTAAAAAATTGACAGATGCGGTCTTAGTAATATCTCGTTAATTGTTCTGTTTCTATCAAACAATTTGAATAAAACTTTAAGGTGTTGTAGGCAAAGGTTTATTGCAACAGTCTGCAAAAAATGACATTTGTATTTTTCATAAAAATAAAATTATGAATGTCTAAACTTGACTATCAAAAAATGCAAGTTACTCAAAAAAATCAAATGGAAACCCCTATTTTTTATTATTCAGATCGATTTAACGTCAAAAATTACGGTAAGTTTGTTTAAAACTTTATTTGCCTAAACGTAACAGTTTCATACTTGTTATCAAAAAAGTCCCAATTTTAAAATTTGTGATAAAAATGAGCTACATACTTAAATCTAGTATTCCTTGTTCGTGGTCACCATGGAAACCAAATAATTGAGAATTGAAATAAAGGAAAATATTTGAAAAAGTTACTGCAAAAAATTATAAAAATTGATAATTTTGTGATTCAAGTCATTTTTTTCAAATTCGATACAACGTAAGTGTAAAAATCTAATACTTTATGAGTAATTCGAAAAAAACTACTTTTTACTGCGGCGGTAGTAACTACATACTTATCAGTGCATTCTTACACGATAAAGTCTCTTATTTAGTATTTCTTGCTCGTGATCAAATGTAAATTAATTTACAATAAATGTTCAAAATGTTGCCCGTTAGACGCAAGACATTGTTGAACCCGTCTTATAACGGCTTCATTTGTAGCCCTTTGAATTTCTTGTGGAGAACGAGAATTGAAGGCATTTTCACTCTTGGAATGCAATCTTCTTTAGTCGTTAGTGGTGTAGCATAAACAATATTTTTAATTCGACCCCTAAGATAAAAATCCATTGGCGTAAGATCAGGTGACCTAGGTGGCCATGGAAAGGGACCATTATTGGCAAACCAACGATCTTCAAAAATTTCATAAAGTTTCATGGAAACAGCGTTGGTGTTGTGAGGGGACGCACCGTCTTGTTGGTACCATAAATTTTCCCTTTCTAGATTTAATCGGGGTTGAATTCGAGTGTTTAATATCTCAAAATAATTTTCTCCTAGAAATTAAATTTGTAATCATAAATCGCAACAATCAACTATTTTAAACCTCTCAAATTTTCGTTGTAAAGATACACGTCAAAGATTTCGTTATTCCGAATAGCATAAAATACGTTAAAATTACAAATTTCCTGAAAATGGCATTCGCAAATTGGATTGGTATTTTCGTTATTCCAGTAATGCGAGTTTCGGCGATTAAATATGCCATTTTTCGTAAATTTAGATTCGTCCGTCCATTTGTTATTAGTCAAAAAATTAGGAATTTCTTGTATTTTGAGCAAAATTGTTTGATAAAATTCGATACGTTTCAAGAAATCCGCTTCTTTCAAATGTTGAACTAATTGTAAACAGTATGGTCTAAACTTATGTTTCTTAAGAATTCTTCTGATAGTTGATGGTGTTAAGCCAATATCTGTTTTCGCGGCGTTTATGGAATTACAAGGATAGGCACGGAAATATCCTAAAGTTATAACTTCATTCTGTTCGTTATCAATAGCAGTTTTTTTGCGAGGCGCAGAGTGTTTAAATGTGCCAAACTGTTCCAAATTTTGAACCACACGTCTTATTGTATCTGCTGATGGTCGAGGACGCTCAGGATAGCGTTCGATAAATGTTCTTACTGTTCGTTTTACAACTCTGTGACATTTTCCGTGAATTAAAATGAAATTCAAATAATCTGTATTAGAATATTCAAGTCGAGCCATTTCATCAAGAAAAACACAAACTGTCAACAATTTTATTAACTTATTGACTACAAAAGAAAAACAAAATATATAAGCATCTTTATCGTGTAATGATGCGCTGATAAGTATGTTTTACCTCCGCAGTAAAAAGTAGTTTTTTTTCGATTTATTCATAAAGTATTAAATTTTTACACTTATGTTGTATATCGAATTTGAAAAAATGACTTAGAAAATTTCTATTTGGAAAATGACTTTTGAATCACAAAATTATCAATTTTATAATTTTTGCAGTAACTTATTCAAATATTTTTCTTTATTTCAATTCTCAATTATTTGGTTTCCATGGTGACCACGAACAAGGAATACTAGATTAAGTATGTAGCTCATTTTATCACAAATTTTAAAATTGGGACTTTTTGATAATAAGTATGAAACTGTTACGTTTAGGCAAATAAAGTTTTAAACAAACTTACCTTAATTTTTGACGTTAAATCGATCTGAGTAATAAAAATAGGGTTTCCATTTGATTTTTGAGTAACTTGCATTTTTGATAGTCAAGTTTAGACATTCATAATTTTATTTTTATGAAAAATACAAATGTCATTTTTGCAGACTGTTGCAATAAACCTTTGCCTACAACACCTCAAAGTTTTATTCAAATTGTTTGACAGGAACAGAACAATTAACGAGTTATTACTAAGACCGCTTCTGTCAATTTTTTTAGAAAAATGTTTTTTTTAAACGACTGAATTTTCGTATCTAGTTTATTTAACAAACTTACCTTAAAATTCGATATAGAATCCAAAACTGTATTAATATACGGAGTGTTCCATTTAAAATAGCCGACTAAGTACCGGTTATACCGGAAGTGGTACGAACCTGAAAATATTTTAGATGAGTTAGCCCTAACATCATTACCCTGTCACCAAATTTTCAAAATTATAGTAAGTTTGGTTTAGCAGATACTCATAGGATCAGCTCCCAAAGGCGGACCCTGTATAGTAGATCTCATTTATTAGAGGACCTAAAACGAGACGATTTCGGTTCAATCCACTGCGGAATCGCTTACAGGGGAAGCGTTAAAAACTTCTGCCGATTATCCAGTGTGGATTTCGAACACTTGCTCTGTTTAATTGACCCTAAAATTCACAAGAATTATACATATTCAGAGATGCAATACCTATTAAGGAACCTTTGGCAGTATCGTTACGTTTTTTTAGCAACCGGCGATTTTTATCAAAACTTGATGTATATATTCAACATTTCTAAGCAGTTAATGTCACGAATAGTTCCTGAAGTTCGTCATGCAATTACAGAAGTTTCCCCAACAGTATAGATAGAAGAAAATGCTTTAAATTTTTCTGAAGTGGACTTCACAAAGAATCTATTACAGACCTTCCGTTTTCGTCAGCGATGGTGCTTCCCGTTACAACCGCGTATTAAACCCTACCCGGAACTTTAGGACAAAGATTCAGGTGAAAGAATGTTCAATAACCGGCTCAATCGTGCTCGTAGAGTAGTTGAGAATGTGTTTGGAATCATGTCCTTTGTATTTAGAATCTTAAGATAACCAATCCTTCTCGAACCAAAAGAAGCTGAAAAAATTGTGTTACCCTGTGCGTTTTTGCATAACTACCTGAGAAGAAGCGAAATATAATATTGTATTTACCCACTACCTAGAATGTTAGATACAGAGGATACTTAAACACGGGCAGTAATACTGGGTAAGTGGAGACGTCAAGCAAATATTACTTCATTTCTTCCGGTGAAAAATATAGCAAGAAAATCTTCTCAACTTGCTTATGCAATCCACGTGAATTTGGTGATCTCTGTCTATCGGATGAAGAACATGTATATATATATATATATATATATATATATATATATATATATATATACTGATACGTCTATTGTTTTCATTTTGGTTTCAATGTGCATGCAGTATGTCCCCAGGTCGAGCTCCCCATGTCTGAGAACATCTTTCGGTTGTAAACTATTTATGTCCCTTAGAAACACCAGTAGTTTAAATGCAAACCATTTCAATTCATAAACTTCATCCGCACCTGTCCTTGATTTGTTTTTCTTTTATCCCCTTTGAAACTGACCGATCTAACACCTCACTTTTCTTCCACTTCTTCTTTTTCTGTATTTAGCGCTTATATGATCGCTTTCAAGCATGACGCGCGCGTGCGTGTGTATGTGAATCATAGTTCAGCATTTGCCCTACATAATTCAATTAAATTGAATATTTGTTCAAAATTCCACTCCATTATTAAACACTCTTCTGCAGTTCACCGGGCAAAATATATAAAAGATCTACGCACGACGTTGATCACTCAGGTGTTGAAATTTAAATATGGTAAGTGTGGATCGGATTGTAACAGCAATATTGTATGCCTTTTGTTGAACTTTACCACCTCGGGACGAATAACATATAACATGCTATATAGCAAGGAACTCTGCTACATATAGCTTTTAAACACGTTATATAATATGGCTATACCGTGATATATAGCAAGTGTAGATCGTGCTTAACTGAGAAATTGCTACATACATGATACTTACATGTAGCACTAGTGTAATATAACTTCATCACTTTAAAGTATGTAAAATGTATATAACTGTATATGCTGAGATAAGATTTTGACGCACTGGCTATGTTTATTGTTATATTGTGCGTACGACTCATTTCTGATATCGTATGAACGTGTATTTGTAAGTGACAAGTGTATTGGTGTAACTACGCCACTGTAATTCTCAACAAGGCGATGAATGCTATTTAAAGGAATATTTGTATTTTGTATAAAAAGATTGAATTGAAAGAATTTAATTTGAATGAAAAATAATTTTGTGGAAAGTTCCAAAAAAGACGATACCGGGTGCTACCATTTAGCCACTTTATTTTGATACAAATGTAAAACAACTATGAACAGGTAGCGTGAGTGAATTAATGGTACTTTAGTATTGTAATAAAGTTTAGAATTAATATGTAAGTATTTCATTCATACAAATCAGTTAGCATTTCATAGTGGTATATTCTACGTATGATTGAAGGGGAAATAGCATTGCAATTTAGGACTCCGTGTCTGTCGCGTTTATCGCGTCTGTCGCGTCTGTCGCGTCTGTCGCGTTTGTCGCGTCTGTTGCGTCTGTCGCGTCTGTCGTGTCTGTTGTGTCTGAGTCTGTGCTTGCATCTGCGCGCGTGCGCTTGCGTGTGCGTATGCGTATGAGTGTGCGTGTGCGTGTGCATGTGCGTGTGCGTGAGTTGTTCGTGTGCGTGTGCATGAACGTGTGCGTGTGCGTGTGCGTGTACGGGTACGTGTGCGTGAGCGTGCGAGTGCGTGTACGTGTGCATATGCGTGTGCGTGTGCGTGTGCGTGTGAGTGTGCGTGTCCGTGCGTGTGCGTGTGCGCGTGCGTGTGCGTGTGCGTGTGCGTGTGCGTGTGCGTGTGCGTGTGCGTGTGCGTGTGCGTGTGCGTGTGCGTGTGCGTGTGCGTGTGCCTGTGCGCGTGTGTGTGTGTGTGTGCGTGAGTACGCGCACGCGTGCTTGTGCACATGCGTACATGTACATATGTAATATGCACGTAAATTTTGTATTTAAGCGTCATTTCATTTCTCCTGGAGAGATCCAGCGGTGGAGAGGGGGATTTATTAGGAGCAGATTTTTGTTTTTATCGAATAGTTCTGAAACAGCTGCATATGTCAAAGACATAAAAATGCGTAGATATAAATCTTAAACGTATTCACGGTAAAAAATCCCAAGGTGAAATTTAAGTGTTTGTTCCAATGTTTTTAATAAGAAAACTTGAAGACCTATTTTGTTACCGTGATAGAAGGGTTAACGGTGTTTGATATATTTTATTATATATTAAGTCGTAATTTGATAATATTTTCTGGATATTTTATTTTCTGTATTTTACGTAATTGATATTTGAGTAAGGGTTGAAAAAAGACACATGTTGGATAGAAACCGATGTTCTTTCGAACTGCCTTTATTGTGGTAGTGTAACGAATCTTTGAAAGTCGCTGTATACACATTTTTGTGGTAAAAACTTCACAAATATAATAATAAATTGTATCGACAGACCGCGATCAGAAGATATCTTTGTGGGTACGTTGAAACTTGAGACCTTAATATAGCGCTTGTTACGTACAAATGCATATTTTTAAAATTAAGATGTCCTGCAATAATTAATATGAAACTGTTCCAACGTGAAATAATGTTTCTTGTTTGTTTTTTTTTTACTTTTGAAAGATTGATTTTCGGGAGTAGACATGGTAGTTGGAAACCAGAGGGGAGGGCAGTTGCTGTTGAAATTTTGATTGAGCTGGACGCTTTGATTTGTTTTAATTAGAAACACCCGTTGTGAACCGTTTCGTCTACAAATATAAATACATTTTAGCAAAACTAAAACGCTAATTCGTTCTTTTCTTTTGGTGTATGTTTTAAATTTCCAAAATTTAATCTGTAATTAATCGTCGCGGCGCCGAATTTTAAACCGCGTATCTTAACTCGTGTTGGTGGTAAAGTGTTTAACTAAAGGAATATATTCAAGTGTAAGTAGGTATTTTTATATAAATTAAGGCTATATAACGTATTAAAAGTCGAGCATTTCCTTGCAAAGGTATCTCATACTCACGCGGGCTCATTAAGCTGAAATCTGCTAAAATAAAAGACAGTACAGGGCTCCCTCACTCTTGTGTTTGTGTGAATTAGCATTTCTGTTTGTTGCTTATATTAATATTTGGTTTGGGTGTGAGGCCTGGGCGAACGGGTACAAGATACCGCTCTGGTTATATTACTAAAGGCGGGCGGCTTTGAAATTTTTTTTAAATTAGCGTCTAGATGTCTATTAATCTCTATCGGACATGAAATTTTAAACGTCTGACATACATTACTGTTTTTATTTTTAGAATGTTGCCTTTTTTCGTTATGAACGTATTAAAAAAGAAGTTGCATAATGATTATAAATAGTAAAGTTATTTCATTTCTTTTAATTGCCCCTTTGTAGGTTGAAAGTCGTGTGCTGTTCCACACTAGATATTTTAAAGTTAGCATCTATGCCTCTATTAACCTCTATCTGGCATGAAGTTTTCAACTTCCATCTGACAGATTATTGTTTTTGTTTTTACAATATTGCTTATTTTCGTTAAAAACGTATTACTAAAGTGGTTGCATAATTATCCTAAAAATTATTATTATTATTAAAATTATTTTATTTTTATGAATTTCCACTTTGTAGTTTGAAACGTCGTATGTTGATCCATACCAAATAATTTTTGTCACTGTTAAATGATCTGAGAAAATCATCAATACTACATCATATGTGTTCCAATATCGTTATAAATGTGTTGGAATTGCAGAACTCATTTCGATGCCATATCATTGTTTAAGAACCGAGCAATGAGAGCTTTCACACCGAGTCTTCAAATTTAAACCTACCGTTGTCACCATAAGAAGAATTGACCAAAATTCTACGACATTCGTACAATTTTTACTACATTTGACAGGGACTTTTAAATGGGGTATGGTTTTTAGTTCATTAGGGACCGCTCAAAGCCAAGAGTGTATCTAAGACCAATAAGATCCTTACATTTTGAATCATTTTTAATCTAATTATACTTGAACATTGAAATTAGTAATGAAAATGACTGGAACATTATTCGTAATTTTAAATATGCAAACCATGTCAATGTTTTGAAAAAATATGCCAAGGTAGATAAATAGTTGCTTACCTACATCAAAATGTCTTGGAATACTTTATTAATGTGTATTGTGTACTATTTGAGAATCACTTAATTGTGAACAAAGAAAAATATCTTAACACTACTAAGCTACACAATGACGCTACCTTACAACTGCTTTGCTTGTCCAAAAAATTAAATTTCAACGTCTAAGATAAAAAATAAATAAATATTTTTTTAAAACTAATTTTATAATCTTGTATTACGTTTGGAACACATTGTAGTATAGGTAAATTGTGAGAATAATTTATAATGGTGACGCTAGTTGTTATTATTGTGATCTAGTAGCAATCTTATATTACACGTACCATAAAGGAAACATTGGTTACATAATCCAAAATTATTACGAATCTGGAAAAATAGTAAAATTGTAAGGTTTTTAGTTTAATCAATTGTATTGTTTCGAAATATTAGTACTTTATAATAATTACTAAGAATTAAGTCAACAACCTTGGGAAAAACATTAACCCATCTAACGAGGACAGGAAACGATACACAAGTACATCGTAAGTACGTTATTAGTACATGTGCACTAAATATAACAATACAATGATTAGTACGATCAAAGTACACGTTTTAATTGAACGCATTAGTCACTATCACAGATTTGTCATAACCACAACTGTTTATCTTTTTACATGCTTTGTTCCAAAAGTATTATTCGCAATCATTTAGATTGTCAATATTTTCTGATAAGTAATTTTTTGAATTACTCTTTGTGAAACACTGACTTTATCTCAAACTGTATAATACAGTCTAACTTCAGCTCAGACACAAATGTTTACAGGTACATCATATAATCATAAAAGATTATTCAGTGGATGTCTACAAAGTACACCTATAAGTGTTTATGCTTTCCCAATACTTATCGGTAAAATTCAGGCAAATAATAATGCTGATAGACGACGACCGTGACAATAATTCTCTGTAAATCTTATCTTCGTCACAGCTTAAAAATGTTTTTTAAGCTGGTCTTCGTACTTAACGAATTCGAAAGGACAATAAACATTTGCATGATACAAGTTTCATAAAATGCGTTTTTATCTCGTATAAACTGAGTTCCGGTACATTTTTTGTTACTTTGAATTTTATGTTACAATATTTATCAATTCCTATTAATGACTGTGCGTAACAATTTTCGTACTTTTTGCATGCATTTTCGTAACATTGACATTCTTATTGAGAGCTGGATGTGTGGATGTAAATTATTAAAGCATTACGAACGACTAACGACCACTGGAGAATGAAAAAAACAATAAACTTGGGTAATCTATGTTTTCCACCTCGATCAGAAAATTCTCAGGATAAATTAATTGTGTTTTGTATAAGGATGAATATAACCAACATATTTTAATACAATCAGTAGAAAGCAGGATTGAACCTTTCAATGTTCGGGGCCACATTTTAGCAAAAGAAAGCGTTTGGGGCCGCTGTTCAAATACTGTCATCAAAAACAAGCAAAAGCATGCATAATAAAGCACACTACATTTGAATACTTTTTAGTTACCGAGACAAATAATTATTTACATATTAATAAGAACATATGTATAAGAAATCCATATCTGGTGCTATGAAATTCTCAATGTGTCCTCCAGATGTTCACACAGATGTTATATTTCGAGACTTACTTTTGGTGTGATTCATTCTGGAAAAGATTTGTTCACTTATGTAAGTGCTGCCGAAAAGAGATGCCATGAAGAGGGCGTGATTATTGTAACGGGAGCGCTAAATTATACGAGATTAGATATTTATATACTATTTTTCTGTATAAAGAAATGGTTATTGGTTATTTGTGTTTGAACGTAATTAATATTAAGATGAACATCTTGAGTTTATTTCAATAAGTTATCTATATGTTCAATTTGAAAATATTCAAATGCGTGGCATTTGCAAGTGCGTTGATGTGTTGGAAGGGATGAGACGCTGTCATAATAATGATGTGCAGTTTTTAAAATAGTCGCGTTAAGAAAGCGATCAAGAAGAGTCGCATAAAATAAACGATGAGAGCTGATAGTTGTGAAAATTACACGTAACAATTAATTAGCGGTATAATAGGGAAGAAGTAGAAAATTACCTTCCTTATTAAAGTAATAAAAGTGCAAGTATTGTCAATTTGACGATAATAAAAAGATTGCGTAATAGCGTTTAAGAGCGTGTTGAAAATGTTCCAAGTTGATGTTTTGATAGCGAGTGATACATGTAATAATAAGACAATCGACCCAATTAATCTTCCGATAGGCGCACCCATCAAAATTACTAAGACGGTCGCGAGTATCTCCGACATACTCAATTTAATTTATAAATGTCTGAAAACAAAAAATAAAAATTTTGATACGTAAAATGTATTGAAACCAACAGGTATTTGTTGTATAATGTAGGTACAAAAACAAAAGTTATTCCGCACTAGAAATAAACGAACATAATCACTTAATAGTCATATATAAAATTATAAAGAATTACAGTCAATGCAAATGTATTTGGAATGTTGTATGCAGACAATTTTTTTACAAAATTCACAGGTAAACCTAGTAATTCTGGTACGTGTTTCTTTTAAGCAGCAAAGTCTACACCTTTTTTTCCCGGATTGTCCAATATCTTCAATGGTATCATGTTTTCTTTTTAAAATATTTTGACGAAGTTCTCCCATGGCGACAGTTACTCTTCAGTTTATATTTTCTTCCACAAGAACTTTTGATAAATTCATTAGGAAATGTCTTCTACTTATTTTTTGCTCAGTATTTACTGAAAAAATTATGTAAGCGTTAATTGCTGCAACGTTTAGCACTAAAAAAAATACAACGAGAGGCCACCTCTTAGTATTTCTAGCGACGTTATACGTTTCGCAAAGTTTGTCGACTGTGTCAACACCTCCTTTAGTTTGATTGTAAACTGTAATAATTTCGGGTTTTTGTTTCTCGCCGGATTTAGGGTCAATAGCCTGGTCATAATGAAGACTGGAAATGAGGATTACATTTTTGTTTGGTTTAGGTACGTAAGAGACAAGAGTCGCTTCTTTACTGAACCCAAATAAACTTGTAGAAGGTGCACGTCTCCTCGTCCTGGTAAACTCGGAGGGAATTTGAGGTTTGTTTTTCTTCAAGGTTCCTACAAATGATAGTTTTTTTTCAGCTAATTCCTTGACTAATTCATAACTAGAAAAGCAGTTGTTACAGGTCAGATTTCTTCTTGTGTTGAATATGGGGGTTGCCTACATCGCTTGGTTTATTGCCGAGTGAGAATGGACCTTCAGGTTGAAACCCACAATGAACTTCCATATTGCATGTATAAGATACATTAGCATCCACCATCGCATAGATTTTTATTCCATATTTTCTAGGTTTTTTTGGAATGTACTGGATAACTTGGCATCTTCCTCTAAAACCCTCTAGTTTTTCATCTATTGTAACATTGTTACCAAGCGAATAGCATTTTTGACAGTTCAAATTGAACTTCTCAAAAATGTCTCTAATAGGAGCGAGACGATCAGTTTGTTTTCGCACTTCTCTTGTCGACATATTGTCAAAACGAACACAGCGCATTAGAAACTGAAAACGTTTTATGGTCATTACGTGTTTAAAATCATCCATTTTCCACAAGTCCAGGAGATTGAGACGATTGGCTCGGTAAACTCCAGCTAAATAGAGAAGCCCCAATAAAGCTCTTATTTCAACTTCATCTGTTTCTCGTGCGTCTCTGGGTCGAGAATACTTTCCTTGTATAGAACGTATGTATATATTGGTACTATTTACGACAATATCGATCATTGTATCAGTAAACATGCAATTCCATACTCCCGAAATATCTGTGATATTTTTGGCTGGTCCGATTACTCCTGCCTTCTGGGCTAAGATACTATGTTTCGCTCGCTTTCTTGGTGGCAGTTGAGTTTTTTGCCATTTCCAAGAATTAATTACTTTATTTTTTCTTTCTTTGAAATGCTTCATAAAAAGCCAGCTTCTGTGTTTTCGGTGTCACCTTCCTCGACACATTCTATCGTACTTTGTTCGGACTCCGAATCCCCTTCACGTTCTTGTATGTTTTCCTCTTCATCAGTGTCACTATCGTCTATATAATTTTCTTCATCGCTTGAATCGTTAGTTAGCATCATATTTCTTAGTTCTTTGACATCTTCTGGATTATCGAGGTTAAAATGGTTTTTTCTGCTAGTCATATTGCCTGAAAAAGAATAATGTTACATGCACGGTCGCGAGTATGTAATATATAAAGTTATCAATTTTGAAAAAACTTTTTAAAATAGTCGCTTGAAACATTTACAACTTAATTTTACAGTATTCTAACATTTTACGTAAATTTAAGTTATAATAATAAAAGTATAAAACTCACCCAAACGGTCGCGCGTATCCGTTAGACACAGTCAAGGTTATAACTACTGTAAACTTCTCGTTTAAAATGACTGAATTTGACTAAACTATTGGCACCACTACAGCCGACAAATAGATGGAAAGATGAATCCCCACCTATTTAAATTTCTGAATTCCAGGGTTGAACCGTTGTCGTGCGTATGTATCGTATACGCGCTCCTATCGGAAGGTTAATAGATCGATATATAAAGTATAATAACCAAAAAACATTGATAATGAAAGTATGGTCTTCCGTAGCTCGCTTGCAGTTTGTTGCGCACGCCGTTTGTAATTAAAACTGAACAATTAAGTAAAAACTGTATAGTGTAAATATATCGAGCAATAATTTACACAAATCAGTAAATTGTGGGGAAGAAAATTAGAAGCGTATTCAGCTATAACGAAGGTATAATAAAAGATAAGGACAACAAAGGAGAACGGTTCCAGAGTGCGGGCGAAGTAACATCATCGGAAGAGCAGTCTATAACCTAGTGGGGCCTCTTCATCGGTCAAAGGAACGCAAGCATTACATCATCAGTTTCTCAACAAAAATAAGTAAGAACCTTTTTTATTTGTGGGAATAAATAAAACGTTTTTGTTTTTGATTTTCTCGAAACTTTACATTAGACTATCACAATTAAACTAAAAGCAATACGTTTAATTCTGATAAAGATTTTACATGTTAGTTTTAAAAATATTGTTTTACATTATAGGTATGATATTATATATGTTTGTAGACAATGCATTGATTTACTTTTATTGCTAAAGATCATTAACATTAAAATCTTATCCAAATATTGAATATATAAAGAAGTCGACTCAATAGGAATCCAGATAAATAAATAAATCGAAATGAGCGTAATTTTGGTTAATGATAACAGTGATCGTTTCTTTGTTTTAACTTTGAGCTAGCCATCGCAACCAATTAAGAAAGGACTTCGTAAACGTACATCTTAAAATTAAAACCGAAATTAATTAGCAAGCGAAGGAAAATTTAACTAGTAAATGATATCTTTATAAATTGAACCCATTCCATTTTAATAAAACGTAATAAAAGTAATCATTTTCAGTTTCACAATAACAATATCAAATTTTATTCAATAATGTTGAAATTATAAAAAAGTTTAAAAGAACTCAAATCTTATTCTTTGGAGCGAAATAAACCAACAAAAGTAACATCCAAGGATATTACGCCCGTTGCATTATGTAACATGGAAATTTTGTCTTTTGGTTGATAAAATTCAATTAGCGTTAGATGGTAAAATTTATTCTTTAGTTGCATATCAGAGTGCAACTCAACGCATTCCATTTAAAAATTCGGTGGCATGTATCTATTTCGAAAATGGAATTGTGAAAATACTAAATAATGCTTATCCATTCGCAAACCCACTCAAAGGATTATGTTCGGCGAAATTATCGTGCGATAATTTCAGTTTCATTTGGAAGGCGTTTATAGATTGAAACATTGCACTGATGAGTTGATCTTTCCCTTGGAGACGGGTATTTAATTAATTCATTAGAGCGGTTATATCACCTAAAAACGCTAAATCGGCTAGCCAGTTTATGTCAAGTTAGTGAACACATTTATCTTTCAATTTTATAAACATCGTGTTTTCACTTCGCAAATTATAAAATCGTTTTAACATTTGTTCCCGACTAAGCTATCTGATTTTGGAAAAGTAAACGATGTCAACATATTTGGCATCACATTTGGGAAATTATTGAAATTGGCGATTATTCAAACTCCTTTATCTTATAAAATTCACAATCTGTACGACAGTATGCTTAACACGATCCATTTTAAAAGCTTTTCCACACAGTTTTCCTGATGTATTAAGCTGTGATACTTGATTGGGATAACGTTTGTTTCGTTACTTTATATAAATATCTTAAGGTTTCTGTGGCTTTTAACGGAACTAACGCAACCATTTCTTCAGTTATATTATAATGGTCATCAATGCCTCTGATTAAAACGGCCAACTCTGCCGTGTCACTAACATCGGCACTTTCGTTCATTGCCCAAGAATAAAATCTAAAAGCGGGAACTTTAGTTTTCAGTTGGTTTTCGATGTTGTTTCTAAGATCGGTAACTCTTCTGGCGACAGTTTGGTGTGACACACTGATTTTAGAGAATTCCGCTCTCTTATCTGGACAAATTATTTCTGCCACGGTCTCCACGCATCCTTTGATAAACTCGCCATGAGGAAACGGTTTTGACTTCTTAGCAGTTAAACTGGATATTAGATAGCTAGATTTCACTATCGCTCTCGATTAATTTGAAGCCTTTTGAAGTAACTTTTGTCGGGCTTAGAGACCTTTCTTCAAATCATTAACTTTGTCTTTACGATACATATCACATTATGAATTATATTCTTGCAAGTGGTTTTACATTATATTCTTTAAAAATATTTACAGATTCATGGCAAATTAAACAAAGCGCAGAATTGTTCAACTCAATGTTTTGTTTCTTTTGTGCGGAGGTCATCCTAGAAACGTACGTAACAAAGATATGAACGAATTAATTAACATATAAAACAAATTTATAGTCAACACGCGAAGACAATTCAACCACAATTGGACTGTATTCCTCAACATTTGAAATTCAACTGCCTGCAAGTCAAGCAAAAGCTAGCGCTACTAAAATACTAAAAATAGGACTATATCCATACATATGTCGCGTCGTAACCGATGTTAGCATCAATGCCTAGTGCCCGGCCAGGGCGTAGGCGCACTTTAGGCCGGAGCCGTGACTAGGTTGTCGTATAGTGCGGTTTCGGATGTGGCTACTTACTGTGTGCGTATGAAATTTTTAACGAGGGCAAAGTTGCAAATCCACGGATCGGTCCGCCCATCGTGATGAGCTGATCTGTAATCCGTCTTATGGGTAAAGGCGGCGCCCTTACACAAAATCCATTTTGGTCATCATAACCATTGAATGTAACCCAAACAAGGATAGATTCTTGGTCTTTGCATACATACCTAAAAAAAACAAAAAGGTTATTGTTGGTATATCCCCTCTATCCGAAAGTTTAGGTTTTATTCATTCATATTGAATTGATTCTAGAAAGTTTTTCTTTACGTGATATTGTTGACCAAAATTTGAAATCAATTATAAACCAAATAAGATACTGGGAAGTGAATGTAAGAAGTGAAGAACACTCTACACACGTATATGTATATAAATATATACAAGGTGTAAAAATAGTCCGTTACTGCCTGCCATACAGCTACTCGTATTTCATTTTTTATTCATAGGTTAACAAAACAGTAATAAGATCATTATTTGGTAGGTACTCGATGCTATGTCTTGTGCATGGTGATATTTTTTTATTTATTTTTATTAGCTAGTTGCCACCAAAAAAAAAGATGGACATGTCCTGTAGTAGCAACAGCGCCGCAGTGGATGTAAGGAAAATTAATTCAAAGACGGGAAAGTTAAAGTAGATATAAGGGTCAAAATCAAATCAAACTTTTGTTGCAAATGCTTAGTAACTACCGACAGTAATTACCGTTTGTCGCATACGTTGGTTTGAAATAATAATCGTTAGATATTTTAATCAATCCAACGCCCTGCTAAATCATCCCATTAAGCTTTGGCGATGAAGTGGCAGTTTATAAAGAGTACTGGATACATAACCTTTGAATAATAATTCTATCGAATGTCATTAGTACATTTATTCTATAGCATTTTGCCTATGGTTACCACCTACACGCTTACGCTTAATATAGGCGGCACGAAAGCAAATTAAACTTATAAGGATTAAGAAGAGAGGACAATGAATTAAGATACTTACTCTTATGTAGTTGTTAACAAATAAAAAAATTCCCTCAAGTAGGATTTGAATCTACGACCTGTACTTTGCTAGAGTACTCTAATATTTACCTTTGAACTTATTCGTTCATAACAAAACTTATAATAAACAAAACAATAATTTAATAGTGTTTTCTTGCATCTTTTTGAAACATGAATTTAGTGCAAGGCTTAATACAGTGTATTACAATTAAGGCCAACTGACTGTACGGAGAACATACTCACTTTAATGAGAAAAGGTCCCAAATGCTTCATTCTAAGTTAACCGTTAACTCAAGATTGTGGACAGCCTCGCACTACAAGAACAAGAACATTTGGGTAATTTGCACTGGGCTCTGTTCAGAAAAATGTAAGTAAAGATTTTAAAAACTTATCAGCATTAACGTACGACTGCAAAGTGTTCAGTGCCGTAGTAACAATAACTTCCTTTTTTTTAAGTTGTTCATTTGCTTATAGGTTCTTTGCTTACTTATTTTGTTATTTATTTGTATTCTTTCTGCAGGCAGTTTAGGGGTCTTCTCCCTCTTCAGTCCTGGGTCTTCTTGCTTTAGTGTTGAAATTGTTTATGGTTTTAATTTTGTTGTATATTTGCGTAGTATAAAAAAAAAAGAATTTTTTTTTATTATTTTATCATAATTAATTGTTTAATTAACCCTTAGTGTATATGGTGGTGTGGTGTGTTGTGTGTTTTCGTGAGCGGTGGTCGTTGTTATTTTAGCTAAGGGGTAGGGTTTAGCGGAGTATGTATGGCGTATCGTCTAGGATTCTGTCGAAGTTTTCT
This sequence comes from Vesta saturnalis, assembly GCA_036346205.1. Classification (NCBI taxonomy): domain Eukaryota; kingdom Metazoa; phylum Arthropoda; class Insecta; order Coleoptera; family Lampyridae; genus Vesta; species Vesta saturnalis. The sequence goes on from JARFJB010000903.1 coordinate 3,368,804, forward strand.
GGTAAATCGTGTAATAGTTGTGTAAGCAGTACAGGTAGGTGTTTAGGTTTTCGGGGATTGTATAGTCGTCCGTTGTTGGTGTAGGAGGTTGTAAGTATGTTTTTGGTAGCGGTTGTGTCGCCGTGGACTCTGCGAGTGGTGTATTTTGTTTGTAATGTTTTAAGTCTGTCTGTGATGGGTTGTATGTTTGGTGTTTCTATTGTCATGGCGTTGAAGTGTGTTGGTCCCAGTTCAGTGTTTTAGAGAAGGTAGTTGTAGTTGTAGGTCTCTTATTTGTAGGTTAATGTTATCTGTGGATTGTCGAGTTTGTCTTGCAAGGTTTGGATGTCCAAATAGTATTGTTTGAGCTCTGATGGGCTTGATGGTGATTCTCCACTGGTTGGCTCAGTTTGAGAATTATTGTATTTGTTGTGACATTAGTCTGTTTGCTGTCTCGCTTTTCCGGCTGGTCGTCCATATCGCGGTGTCATCTGCGTATTGATTATCGTAACGTCTTGGTTTGTAGGTAGTGAGATTTTGTGTGCGTAGATTAGATAGAGCAGTGGGGCTAAGGCTGAACCTTGTGGTACGCCTGCTGTTGCTGTAAACCGCTGGGATGTAGTTGTGCTTATCTTGACCGTTGTAATAAAAAAGTGTGTAACGGTGTATATCGTATACAAAATTTTAAATAATAAAAAGTAAGTTATAAAGTAATGAAATAATATGTTCTCCAAAAATACAAACCTTACACCACTTATAGTTGTGCCTTTGACTCTTGTCGGTAGATTAAATTGGGTGGGTTCAAATAAAATGATTTGCTTAATTACCACTAGATCTGCTCGATTATTTTCACTTACCATCAATAATAAAAAATGTAAAACTAATGAAATTATCTCGGGCGCCAAATTGTTTTTTATAATATCGGTACAATTAAACCGAGTTTATAAAAATGTAAAAAAATAACAATATACAGACTATGTTTATTAAATATCCAATGTAATGATGAAATAATGAAGGTCTTAAAATTATGCTTAAAGTACTAAATAAATCACTGAATAAATACCTTAGAAATTTTTGTACACAAACTTTTCTTTTTGACAACCTCTGGTATCTAAATATGATTACGAAGCGGTTAACCTGCATGAAGTCATTATTACGTCATCATTGTGCAATCTTGACATAATGTTATCATCCGCACCCCAAGCTGAAATTATCTTTAAAAAATCCGTATAAATTTCTTCTTAAAATTGTTAAATCCACTTCTTATTGCATTATTTGGAAGTTTTCCATTCAAAAAATGGCAATCATAAAACGGAAAATGTACGCAACAATAAAATCAAATGCGTACTTAAGATGTAATTACGTTGTAAATTGAAGTAATGATAAACGTGTAATTAAAGTAAAAAATGGTAAACAAATACGTAAAGAAAGCGCCACCAATTTGATGGCACTTTCACATAAATTTAGGTAAAAATCAAAAAGAAGCAGCTCCCTGCTTCGACATTAAACAGGAAGTGAAGAAAATGGAGGCTTTCGAAGTAGATGATGCTGTTCTGCGCACAAGATATGAGCAGAATAACTTAACGCAGACGCGTTGCTGATAAGATAAGAAATGAATAAAAATTGAAAGTAGGAATATAAATCTTTACGAAAGTATGCACTATGTAAATATGCAAATTAAGTTGCCTACCTCATACCAATATTGTAAAATAATTAAAATTTTCTTGTATTTAGAACTAAATTAAGGAAAGATCTTAAATTGAGGTATATTTTTTACAACACAAAAAAGAGTTGTTACACCGTCACGGACCTGTCAGACAGGTATGAAGGAAGGAGTTGGACGAAGTGAATTGGGATGTTAAATGCTAAGGTTTTGTGTATCAGTCCGGCGTGCCAGACTATCGAATGCCTGTTTGATATCGATGAATACTGCCAGGTAGTAGTTTTGGAGATGTCGGTGTATAGGTTGGAACTAAAGCCGAATTGGTTGTCTGGGATGGAGTTGTTGGCTTTGAGATGGTCTCTTAGCCTTCTTGATATGATAATTTTTAGGCATTTGCCAATTCATCTCAGTAGGGATATAGATCTATATGAAGCGGGTTGTGAGGGGTCCGAACGTGGTGTGACGCTTCATAATTGTACAAGCAGATTTCCATTACGTTGGAAAATATGAAAGTGATGGGCATTGTTTGAATATTTGGGTAAGTTGTGTTATGGCGTTTGGTGGTAGGTTTCGTAATATAAGTCGGTTGAGGCTGTCTTGTCCGGGGACTGAGTTTCTGCCTTTATGGAGTATGTCAAGTATTTTGTCTGGGGATATCGCGTTTAGGAATTGATCTTCTTGTGTTAGTATACATGGGGCATCGTTTCGATGTCCCTCAAGGCTTTGCTCGAGTTGAACTTTTAGTTCGTTATCGAACAACGGGCCGTCCAGAGTGGAGGTGAATAAGTCAGCCTTCTCCTGGTCGGTGGTAATGATATTACCTTGAGAGTCCAGTAGATGGGAGCGTGGTGTTGTCTTTTGTTTGGTGAGGACTTTGAGTTTGTGGCAGAAGTTAGGGCCGTTAGTATGTGGCGAGGAAGTGGTTTCCTGTTGATATCGATGGTGTTTGTCGGTACTGCCGTGTTTGTTGCGTCTGTTATGAGGTGTGTGAGTTGTCATATCGCTCTGTCTATATTCTGTGGTGAGTGAAGTTTGGGTTGGGTAGGTTGTTGGTGATGTGTTCATTAAATAGGTCCCAGTTTGCGTTTTTGAAGTCTCGTCTTGTGATCGTCGTTGGGGTAGGTAGAGGAGCTGGTCCTAATGAAGTATTGATAAGGAGTGGGAGGTGATCTGATGTTATTGTTGTTCCTAAGAGGGATTGGTTGTTGAAGTATTGGATTAGTGGTTTGGAGCATGTGATCTAGTCTACGATGGAGGTGCCTTGGTGTCCTAAGAATGCAGGCATGGTGTTCTCTGCACGCCTGAGGGGCAAGCGGAGAAGATTAGTCGTTAATATGTTCCCGTTAGGGTTGGTTAGTGTGTCACCGAATTGGATGTGTTTGGCGTTGAGGGCCTCTAATAGTACAGCGTTGGGGAGGTCAGTTCCGGCTGGGTTATAGTACGAGATGACTATTATTGAGGTGGCTGGTAGGTGCACCATGGCTGCAACGCACTATATGTGTTGCAGATGCTGTGGTAGTGTATAGCTGATTGTGGCATATCTAGTGTGAACTAGGAGTGCTGTATCTCGGATTCCTCTGGTTGATTATTGTTAAGAAATGTGAAGTATTGAGTGATATTAAGTGTGCCTCGTGTGTGTAATTTTGATTCGGTAATGGCAAGGATTTGGATATTGTCGTTAGTTAGTAGGTTCTTTGTAAGGGGCGTTTTCGTCGGACGCTCCTTGTGTTAAGTGTTCCTATTGCCATAGCCATTGTACTTATAGGTTAGGTATGGTATGGGATAGCATTCGTGGGTTTGTTTAGGAAGGTAGGATAGATAGGGGTGGAAAAAGGCCCGTCGATTTAGGAACTCCGCTGCTGCCCGATCGATCAGTTTGATGATACGCTCGCGCATTTCGCGGAATCGGTGATAGATTGGGTTTCTATTGCGGAGATGCTGGCGGCTTTGGATGGAGTGGAGAGAATCTCTCATCGCTTCTCGCAGTCGAAACTGGAAGTTGGGTGAGAGCCGCCGTAGTTGTTACACTTTGGCGTGGCCAGGGATTTGCAGGATTGGGATTTCACAGAATGGACATTTGAAGGTTCGGGGAGTGGGGCACTCTACTACGTGCCCAACTGCGTGCAGATGGAGCAGTATTTCTGATTGCGTTTCGCCGTACACTAAATGCATATCGGCATATTCTTCGTTACTAAACGAAACCATTCTAACAATATTCAACTTTTTGTATTTACGGTAATGTAACTAAACGATAAAAAGTCTTTCACTTAAAACTTATTTGAGACTTTAACCTCAACTAGTTATTTTGAAGTTCACACAATTGTTATTTTGGTTATTTTCCATAGCCATCTTTCATGATTGTAAATGAATTCGTTAGTTAATTTTATAAAAGTATGATTAACACATGAAAAGTTCAAATCGATTTATTTCGAAAACGGTGCGTCGTAGCGACTTCAGACAAGAGTATCATTCTTTTATGAAAAAATCGAAATTTTGAAAAACAAGAAACTTATGAATAACGATGTCCAATGCCCCGCCCAAACGAGCCGCTTATGAGTACAACTAAAAATCATATTCACGCCATACAATTGGGCATATTCCACTAAATAAATGTACCGACACTATCATTTAAAGGGAAACCATTTTGAGGATGTTTGAATTAACCCGATGTTAGGGCGCCATCTTCAAAGCGCTCAGCTCTCTTAGGAACTATTTTTGTATTAAGGTAATTTACATTAAATCGACATAAAATCAGCTCTAGAATCTGCAGTTTTCTTTTATGAAAAGAGTTTATGGACACCCTGTATGTTGCAAAAAGAAAGACAATTAAATATGACTTATGACCATCAGAAAACACCTTTCATAATTATTAGACGGCTAAAATATTACATTAGTTAAATTTTGCTTTTATTGCATGGTTGGCGTATTTGGCGTTCCAGTTCCCAAGTAGGTTCTTTCAGATGTTAGACTACCGATCCTAACATTTATTCATATTAGTATACCGTTTCCTTAAACGACTTCTTTTCTTTATGTAATAAATACGCAATACTCACTTTAACTATACAAGTATGCTTAAATAGTAAATTCTGTCTCAAGGGCAGAAATTAGGCATTTTACCCATAAACCAAATTAAGTGGACCAAAAGTCTGGAAACGCCCAATTATCTCGTAAATTGTTAGCCTGAATTGTACAAAATTTGGGATAATACCTATTTTGTAATACGGAGATTCCAGATTTGACATTTGCAATGTTGCCAGATTTGCCGTTTCTCTAGAAGGCCTTAAATACATAAAACAGAAGTCCGACAACGCCTAATTATCTCAATAAATTTTTAATACAGACTATTTTCAACTACATTAAAACGTAACAATTGAAAGATTACAACATTTTGAACATAATGGTTACTTAATCAAGTGTTCAAAATTGTTTCCATTTGTGAGTTGACAGTACCCTAATCGACAGTAGAGTACGTCTACCACATTTCTCAATGATTGTCTAGAAATTAATCGAGATTCATCGATAATTCGTTGCCTTAGCTCTGCAAGACTTGCTGGTTTAGTTTAGTAAACTGAATTTTTCAAGTATCCCCAATAAAAATAATCTTTAGGATTGAAATCAGGCGAACTTAGAGGCCGTTCAATACTACTTCATCTACCAATCCATCGTCCGGGAAATATCTCATCTAAATAACGCCGAACATTTACACTAAAATGAGCTAGAACTCCATCTTGCTGAAACCATATCTGAATAAAATTGGCTCCAAACAAGTTTCTCAGTGTAGGTGCAATTTCATTTCTAAGTAGCATTTCGTACTTATCTGACGTTAAAGACTGAGTACCCACTATACCTGACCATACATTTAATTTTTGTGGTCTTTGAGCATGGTTTTCGCGCATCCAGTGTGGATTTACGTCACTCCAGTACCTTAAATTATGTTGATTTACACTCCCACACAGTGTAAATGTTGCTTCGTCGGAAAAACGTATGTTGTTAACGAAATTTCCGTCATTTTCAATTTTATCCATCATTACCTCAGTAAACTCTAATCTACGGTCGGAGTCATCTTCACTTAATTGTTGCAAATTTTGTATGGTTGAAATTTAGTCTTATGTAATACACGTAAGACTGAAGAATGACATATAGCAGGTAATTGTGCAACCCTGCGTGAGGATGTATGTGTAACTTCAACGAAACTGCATTATATCTAAAGTTTTGTTGTCATTTATAACTGTTTTTGTTACCTGATTGGTATCTATCTTTTACTCCTCCAGAGTCCTCAAAGCGGTTTACAGTTTTTTGTACCGTTGCCTTATCGATAGGAGAACGGTTTGGGAAAGTATCGTTGAACAAGTTGGCTACTTCACTATAAGATCTTTTTCTGTCGCGTACCTTCTGATCATTAGAATAGTAATTCGTTCTTTTTCATTAACAACCATTTTAGAGAAACAATTTACTTTGCACAACTTTTCAAAACACATCAAACTTCGGTCAATTTTATTTAATAATGTAAATGGTGAACGAATGTCAAAATTACAGTATTCTATATTTAAACATTTAAATTTCTTCAAATCTACATGTTTTGCACTGTTTTATGTATTTAAGACCTTCTAGACTACATAAAATCATAAGTGTTACATGTGGTTGTACTCGTATTGAAGAGGAGATTCCAATAACGACTGCACATACAGGGTGATGTATTTAAAAAACCAATGTAATATCAGAGAAACGGCAAATTTGGCAACATTTCAAATGTAAAATCTGAAATTTCCGTATGCCAAAATAGGCGTAATTTGGCGAGAAACAAATTCCTACGGTGGGGTTTAAGCGTTTATTCAACTTTTTTTAATATCTGAATAACGATTAATTTTATAAGAAAATGAGAAGACATATTGTTAAAAATAATTTAATTTCACATAACTTTTCTTTATAAAGTATTTTAATACGAAGCCAAAATGTATTAAAAATTAATAAATAAGATTGAAAATGCTTAAGCTGTATTATCGATATTTTTATAGAAGTGGGCGGCTCTGGAATATTTCAGCATCTGTTGTTTATTTACGTCTATTTGACATAAAGTTTTAAACGTCCATCTGACAGATTATTGTTTTTGTTTTTGCAATGTTGCCTACCTTCGTTAACTAATTATGAAAGAGGTTGCAAATTATCCTAAAAAATTATTACTGAAATTATTCCATTTCTTTTAATTTCTACTTTGCAAGTTAAAAAGTCGTATGTTTTTTCACACCAGTTATTTTATTGGTTGTTATCGCGTACATGATGTTTGACATTTTGGTGTTAAAGTTTTAAACGTTTTTTGTGATTGTGCAACTATTTTTTAATTTATTTACAACTTTCAGCCTGCTTTTTTGCGGTTTACAACTCAATACTCAATTGAAATAATCGTGCTGTCAAAGTTCTTAAAGTTTGAACAATGTTTGTGTACTTACATTGTCATTTAATGACGTGAAAATAAGTTACTACTTGCCTATACATTTTATACAATTTATATGGTAAATGTGTTTCATGCATGTAAATTGCAATTTTGTATAATAGTACCTGATTTGTAAAACGATCTCAAAATAGAAGTAATATTAAAATTTAATTTCGCGCGTGTAGTAACTGTTTTCAACATTGAGTGTCCACCCTCCCCGTCCACCCTCCCCGTCCACTGTGAATCTAACATCACAAGTAATAATTCTTGCATATATTACTATTTAGTCAGCACGATAACGGTAATTGTTATTGAAACGTATAAAGTTACACAAATTATAAATAGAAAAATGCACTATTTAAAAAACTTAAACGATAAGTATTTTAATTATGTATGATAATGACGAAAGTTTACATTTACTAATTTTCTTAAATCCAGCAATGGTTTTATTAGTCATTGTAAACGATGTCACATTTTTTGTTGTGTCTGGGACGGTCATTATCAATAGGTTTCCTCTGTTATCTATATGACTAAGTTTTATGTGTAACAGCTCATTTCGACGACAGTTCCGTATACTCAAACAGAAATCTACAATCTTAATTAAAACGGAACTTAATTTATTTTAATTCTATTTGCCTTCATCATAAGATAATGTGAATAATGTACGGGACAAACGTTTTGAGAAAAAGTTTGCATTGAAATTTCTACTCGATTTGGATGTCTGATCTAGTTGCCATGCGATCGGTAAACAAATCATGTTTTCTTACTTTTGACAAATGACAAGTTTATTCAATAACTGCGTTCAGAATATCATACAAACTGAAAATTCGTAAGAGTATGTATAGCTTCGTTGGACAGTTACCCGAAGTGAAATTGTAAACTTGTTCAAAGCGTTAGTCAGGCGACAATTTATCGGGAAATAAGAAAATGCGAAGAGGGTATACCTTGCATTAATTTACCCAAAACTGGCAAATCTCATGTTTTGAGTTAAAATACGACTAACAGACTGGTACATTCCGCTTATAATCTCTAGTCGAAACCTGGGTAGTGGTTTTGGGGTTGCCTACAAGCTCGTCCATAGAACTTGGTCATGAAATGATGTAGTTTATAGAAAGAGAAGGAAGTGTCCTAAATACACCCACGCACAGCTCAAAAGAATGCCTAAATGTTGCAGAGCTTTGAGAAGAAGGCATTTTGTGAATAACCGTGTGACGATAATGGATGGTGAGACATATTTTACGCTGTCGCATTCTAAAATGAAAGGTAACGATGGGTTTTATACCTCCGATATTGAAGCAAAAGCAACATTTGCTGACAAAGTTTTAGTCGGGTGTGCGATTTCAGTGGCTGGTGTTTCAAAACCTTATCTTGGCAGAGTTCGGAGGGAAGCTGTGGATGCTGGGTTTTATGCTCAAGGATGCTTACTGCAACTGCTTCATTTTATTCATACCCATCATTAGGACCATGAAATAATATTTTGGTCCAATCTCGCTTCGTGCCATTATGCCAGAAGGACTCGAGACTGTCTGCAGCAAAATAACGTCAATTATGTACCAAGAAAGGATAAATCCCCCAAAGGTTCATCAAGATCGACCAACAGAAGAATTTTGGTCATTAATGTGTCGAAAGGTTTATGAAAACGGTTGGGAGGCTCAAAATGAACAGCAGCTGCGGCCAAGAATTTTTAGAAAAATTCGGGAAGTTGCCCCGAGACATTGTCCAAAGAAAGATGAGACAAGTGTTAACCAAATTGCGTGCCATTGAAGAGCATAGTCCGCTATCAGTTTTGTAGGTTAATTTTCATGTTGTCAATAGATGTAATATTAACCATTAACAGTTAAGTTTAAATAAAATGTCATTATTTTGGTGATTGCGCCTGTTGTTTTTTCATCTCAAAACTTATGTCCCATACGTTAGCTTGTTTCTTTAAAAAACTGAATCCATGGTTTTTGCGTTAAAATATTAGCATTCTGGGATGCTTCAAAAATGCTCAAGGTTATGAAAGATGTCAAAATTAATATATCCGTGACATTGGATGTGCTTTATAGTCCAGAAAATTCAGACTACAATGTATCGTTCTCTTGATATTAGTGGGTAACAAATAATTGGAAATATTCTTAGCATGTTCATGCAACTCCGGTGTAGTACTTGTAAATAATTTTTTGTCTGAGTGTTCGTTCATTTTCATTTTTGGACAAATTAGATAAAACAGTGAAGTTAATGAAAATTTTACTATTTGATTTAAATTTCTAGTTTTGTTTAACTTTCTGTTTTGATTTAAACTGAGATTTAATAATAAATTATGTGAGACGTGAAATACGTGGGAAAATGCCAGTCACACAACTCACAGGTGTCTAATTTGTGATGAAAAACTATAAAACATACTCTGTTCCAACTTATTTTGCATTAAAGCAGGCCATGGAAATCTAAGGAGAGTGTGGTACCACTGTCAAGAACAGAAAGTCCCGTAACTTGATTTTTATTGTGTTGCAACATAGTATTTCACGCTAGTTAAGCTTTGTTTTCACGAAAATCGTTGAATCTCGACGGACATGTTTAAAAAAAAAAGTAAATGTTTGTCTTCTCAGGCCTTAAACGTCTATTACCTACACAAAAGGGACATCGCATATTCTTTCCATTGGTCATAAAAGACAACATCGGGTCTTATCATTAGGTAAGACAATGAGATGTTTTGTTAACCAAATATAATCTTTTCCGAGTGCAAACAAAAAAATGTGGACATATTGCTGAACATTTGGATAAAGCCTCAAGCCATAATTTCTGAACCCTATCTTTAGATGGAGGTTCAGAACTTATTTGCTTATTGCACTAATTTTTACAAAAAACCCATGTCGGTTAGGAGGCAATCGTAAAACAACATACCCATGCTTAATCAAAATATTATCAAGCACATATTTTTTTCCTCTGGACCTAAAATGTTGAATTTTGGTCCACAGTTTTTATAATTTTGCCTTCAATTTCGACCCCGTGCCTAACCAACCATTCCTGCAGCTGATTTTTTTTACTAGAAGATGAGGCGTACTTGTCTAACTGCACCGAATGATACGGTGCGTTATCCGTAACCACCACAAAACTTAATGGTAATTTGGACAACGCAGGAATTAGAGGTTTAATCACCCAATTTTGAAACCATCTATAGTTTTATGACAACCCCGATGTCGTTCCCCGAATTGAGTAAATAGTCACAGTTTTCCAAGAACCCTAAATTACACCACGCGTGTAACATGGTGTACACTTTACCTTCACTTTTGATGTCATAATTGTGCACCCAACGATTGATGTTAGAAACTTTTTGATTAATTCACGTTTCGCCTGAGACACAAATTTGACATCTTGCGCTGAACTTTGTCACTGCACAAATTTTCTCAAAAACTTAATTTTGGCTACAACGTCGTATTTTAATTCATATAAAATTTCTGTCCATTGATACGTTTGTGTTTGTAACCCATTGATTTCAGAATTCTGTTGTAACGTGATGATAGGTGATGATTTGTCCAAAGTAAAGTATTCATTTTTCGAATTAAATTGCTAAATTAGTCAGTGTAGATCTTTCCGAAAGGTGGAAACGCGGAATCCTGAAACTCAGATTTGCCGCGTTGTAACACCCTGTGAACGGGCCATAGAAATTTAATTTTATTTCAATTTAGTATAAGAGATTTACAAATTACCTTGCATATTGTAGTACTAAGTTATATGTAGATTAAGTTACATGTGCGCAGAAAAAGAGACGCTACCAAGGCGCGAAAGTCGGGAGTCGGTGATTGACATCGAAAGAGTGAACGCTGGTCAATCTTTCCAACACCGAGTGCTGCAAATCATCCGTAAACAATTAAGAGCAACGGCCATTAAAGTGAACTAAAACGCTGCAAAATATTAAAGTTATAAAAATTCGTAAGTGCGATATTTATATTAGTGAGTGCTGTTTCCCATGGAGAAGTAAACTGCAATCTACATTTGCTACAAGAAACTTTGTCGTTAATTCGCCTAGCTTTTATAGTATCAACTGGCTGGTTTGTTTGAAGCGGTAATCGCATCCAGGCAACGATACAGGTAGCTGTCACCCTTTATACGACGGATTTGCTTAAGTGAAGAAAGAAGATCGCGAGCTTAGACAGGTTTTTGCATATATTTTGTTTCATGCTTAATAATTAATAGGGTGACAGAATAATTCAGTAAACGTGTCGCCATTATTGAATTGAATTGATATCTAGAGGATTATTACGTTAGCTTTCGAGTGCATGTTTAGTAGTAGCTTTAAACCGACGAGCCCTTGATTCACACATCCCGGTTTTCTTTGTAATGACAATTAAAAATTGTTTGTCTGTTTGTATTCAAGATTTATTGTTATCATAAATGCATTAGAACACCCCAAAGGTCCTGGAGAGTAGAGTATTGTCATCACGCTGGGTTATTATCTGAGGCATGTAAAGAATTAATTAACATTCACTTCAATTAAAAAAAGTTCAATTAACAATAAACAAGGAAGCGGGTCGGTACCAGTAGGCTCGTCAAACTTAATACGATTACAGCGTTTACCACAATATATCGATTTTGAGGTGTTACCGATATGTCTTGGATAGCTCGCAGTGAAACCTAAAACCAAATACATACTTAATATGTACCTGAAATAGATCCTACACCACTAGCATAGGTTTCCCATTACTTTTCCCCGCTACTATTTCTAACGTGCTTATAGCACCTTAAAATTGGCAACTTTGGACTGTTTGCGATGCCTTTTGCCATTTTCTCAACAAATTATTATTAATTAAATATAAGACTTGATCATTATGTGCGTTGCTTAAGTAGGCAACACAACACGATTACTTCTGACAGGATGGTGTCAAATTGATTCCTTGTCATTTTGACAAATGGGAATAACGCTACAGAAAAAATACCATGGGGCTCTCTAATGCAAGTTAAGATGGAACAGAGTATAGGAACGTTCGGAGTTTAGAAGCCTATGAGCAGAAAATCCGTCATTCGGTTATTTTTTTAGAGTTGCTATAATTCATTTTAAGGTATACGAGACGAAAAAAGGTATTAGAAACCATCCAAACAGAGTAACTATATATCGTATGGACAATAAATTAGAGGTTTAAACTACACCATAGGTTATCGTAAAAACCAGAAAATAAAAATAGTCTAAGTGTAAACCAGCATTGTGTTTATTGTTGATTACAATGAGAAAAGAATCTGCTTTTAATATAATAGTATTTAGCGCATTAAGACTGAAGGTAATTTAATGAAGCGAAATAGGGTCAAAATATGAGTCAAATGCAATGGCGGTCATGTTACACACAACATTTGTTTCTACAACTGTACTGTGTATGCTCGATATTATGCCACAAATCGATTGCTCTAAACTTTACACTTACATCATAATTTGATTAAATTTTGTAAAATTCGTTCTTTGATTATGACATTTTTCATTGTTAGCCTCCGCCCGTTAAACGGTGTTCTGATTTGTCATCTATAATGCAGTTTAATAATATTTAATTTATTACGGATCTCAAACATTTCTAAAAGATTTTATTACTACTGAGGACGAAAACTGTAAACGTATCGAAACGTTTAGATTTGTATAAACATAAATACAAAAATACGCCATTAAAAAACCCAAAAAGCTAAGTATTTTAAATATGTTCAGTAATGGTGAAAGTTTACCTTTTCGTATCCACTCATTATTAACATGACTATTATAATAGTGTATTTGTCGTAACTTTTGTATTTATCAGTTACGTAGCGCGATCGATTAAATAATGAAAACAAATAGTAAGGAGGACTTATGTACTATGTCCTCTGAAACTGCAAACCCTGCTTGTGCTGTCATTTCAAACTTGTACCTGAGAAGTTAAAGGTACAATATGACACGACCTACAGGCAGTTTAAGGAATAATGTAAAAAGTAGAAAATTGGGAACGTAAGAGGAAATGTTTTACTGGCATATTTGGAGAAAAAATCGATTTATAGGGAAGGTTGCAAACGATATATATTTAATTCTGAATTTTACCAAACATGTGAGAATAAAATATTGCATTGTGATGTTTCAAAACCTAAGTTAAGTATATCAGCGTAAAAAACAAATATTATTTCACAATCTGCATTAACTTCTGCTGGAATTAATATTACTACCTGTTATGATTGTACTATTAAACTAAAGACTGTTTATAATAAACAGTATTGTATCTGCTTAATAACCCATTCTTCATTGATTATATATTTCACTAACAAAGTTGGTTTTTTCGTTATCACACCGGTGTGCAAAATATTAGAGGGTTTCTAATGGACCGCACACATGGACATAAAAATGAACGACGATAAAATCTTTAATTGTAATTGATTTACTTTTACCCACTTTAGATAAAATAACTCACGTAATATTTGATAACTTTTTTAACGGTCTGTTATTTCCAGAATACGCAGTAATTTACACAAGATTAAATCAAATATATTGTATTTAGTATTTATTCGATAAGTACCAAGTAGATGGTAACAAATATTCATTCTTCCTAATGAATGTTTACCTTCCAAGCTATGTAGGTATAGGTTATGCAATCGACTTTTTTTCACTAACACTAAATCGAATTTACTAATTTTACCAAGTTTAACAAATTTTCGCGCGCGTGTGCACGTGCGCGTTGCGTGTGCGTGTTCGTGTGCGTGTAAGTGTGTATCCACGATAAAACCAGAAGGAAAATACCTACATACTTAAAATTTTGTATTTAAGTTTTTTTTTCATTTAGGGTGGAGCTGATTAGATTTTGGAAGCGGCAGAGAGGGGGTTTATTAGAGTCAGTTTTTGGTTTTAACAAATATTTCTAAAACAGCCGTATATTTCAAAGATATAAAAATACGTATCGATTAATTATGTTCTATGCAATTTTTTGATACGACGGGTAATTTAGCGGCAAAAAAAAATCCTAAGGAAGAATTTAAGTGTTAGTTCAAATTTGTTCAATATCTGAATAACGATTAATTTTATAAGAAGAAGTGTGTTAAAGCAAATTTAATTTTACACAACTTTTCTTTATAAAGTTTCTTAATATAACGCAAGGTAAATCTAAAAATTAATTAAATGTAAACGAAAATTGTTAAACTGTATTATTGATATCTTATAGACGCGGGCGGCTTTGGAATTTTTGAAGTTAACATGTATTTATATCTATTAATCTCTATCTGACATGAAGTTTTAAACGTCTTTATGGCATAGATTATTGTGTTGGTTTTTACAATGTCGCCTATTTTCGTTATGAACGTATAAAAAAGAGGTCATTTGGTGTTCCACACCAGATATTTTTACTTATCTACCTACTTATAAAATGCCAAATTGACAGTAATTTTAATGTATTTATGTATTTCATGAATATTGCGTCCTGTTTTTATTTGTACCCATTCTGAAAAAACGTGTAACGTGTGTTGAAAATCTACTGAATATTCGTCGTTTTATAGAACTTTAGGATATTCGTTAGTATCCAACATCAGGAATGGAGTATGAATTTTAGAAGCTCTAATTCGATTACAAATGTTTACCTTGTTTTATGATAGCCGGACTTTTACTACAAATTAAAATTTAGAATTCCAATTCTGTGAGGGTCATATATTTATTTTTAGTTTGTTGCCTTTAATAAATTTAATTTCTTGTAATTACGTTTTATTTCCCACACGTAATATTTGCGTTTCAGTAAAAGAAGTTTTAGATTAGTTTTGCAAATATTGGTTATTCCTATTATTGGTGACCAATCAATAGTTGTAGTTAGTGGAAATAAGAATTGCTTCATTGAAAATTGGTTACTTCGTATTGAAAATTAGTGCACAAAAACATAAAAATCATTATGTTGGCGGAAAAAAATTAGACACATTTTTAGTCTACAGACAAAGGGTTTGGATTCTATACACGTTATTTTAAGGCTCATTTTCGAAGGAATTGATTTATCGAAAGTAGATCATGTTACGTTGATATTGGTCTCGACAGTGGACAGTGGCGTAATTATTTTTCGATTTATTTCCGAAATGCTTTTCGTTTTTAGCGCGTATGATAATTTAAAGTAATGAGGTTGTGTAATTGGCTAATTGAGATGTAAGGGAGATGAAATTCAAGATGACTGAAAGCATAATTGATCAGTCTTGGCTATAATCTAGAAGGATACTTAAGTGTGGGTCTCACGGCTTGGCCGTGTTCGCCAAATTTCGTTTGTTTGAGCAGGGGTGGAATTTATTTACGCTATACAGAGAGTGATCCAGCAGTACAGTATTTCCGTACCCTTTTATTGGGCATATTATAAAGATCCACGCACCCTCGGTAATTTGTTATCGTGAATCGTTGTCAGTGACTGATATTATTGAGTTCATAAAATAGGAGTAGGTGTTTATTGCTAGTGCCGATCCTTAATACTTTTGCTGACCCATAATGAAAGATAAATTTTGCTGTAAATAGACCACTTAAGAAGTTTTGATTATATAATATATATATATATATATATATATATATATATATATATATATATATATATATATATATATATATATATATATATATATATATATATATATATATATATATATACTAAACTAGTATTTGTGTATTAATGTTAACCAGATGAAGAAATGATCGTAGCGTATGATTTTTGGTTTAAAGATTTGCCGTTAATGAAGTTTGTTTTAATATAATTAACGAAATTGAGGAAGTTAGGAAGCTTTTGGTTTACATCGTTTAAATACCGAAAAGGTTCATTACCGTTACCGTTTTTTTTATAGCGTTTATTTGTATTATTTAAACGGATGAATATGCTTTTACTCATCATATTGTATAATGGTCCTTGAGATGTTTTAGTTCATTTTACTCGCATATGAATTACCTTATGTATTGTTTGCTTTATTCTAGTCACGATATACCAAAATTACATATTACAAAATTAGTTAAATGCAGATATTCGACGTCATCTTTATTTTTTGGAGGTTAGTTAAAATTAAGGTAGATAAATTTGGGTTTGTCTGAGATTTCAAGACTCATACCAAGTCAGCTTTATTAGAAATTTTACGTAATAAAGTTATGTCATATTTTTGGGCAATATGTTGTTTGTTTATCTTAACTCTTAATTTTTATTTTAATATATGTATAGTGTTTACAAATTGACTATTATTTATATTACTTGTTAATTTGCACAACTTTAAATTGGCAACTTTTTAATTATTTTATCATTTGACAAAAGCTTTAACATAATGGTCAATGAGAATTCCTAGCTTTGAATTTTATTGAAGTTTGGGCAAACTGCGTACAATTTTTTAGAGTAGAATTTTCAAGTCGAGGTGAGTGTTTTATTTTGAGTGAACATTATGGTTTCCTGTTAGACCATTATTTTAAGATATATATCATGACATTTTCCCGCTATAAATGTATTTAACAGGTAGCACCCTTGTGTCCTATTTTCCTGATTTTGACGTTGAGTGGTGTCGATTGACCTTTAGGAGTGATAAGTAAGAACTCTGCCAATACCACTGAGCTATGTCCGTTGCCTGCACATTATCTATACGAGCTGATGCTCTAGTGAGTGTTTTGCCGTTTTATCAATTAATTAAGGTGTATAAAATTTAAATACACAATAGCACAACTAAACGGAAATGTTTGCAGCGTAATTAAAAAGATAACAATTATAATATACTTGCTGTAATGTAACTTGCACGCACTGCAACCTTAAACAATGTTCCACGTTATTCTATTGACGCTTGGCGGTATCCGTGATGCTGTGTATGAATGTTTTGACTAACAAAACAGTTATTCTTTAATTTCTTTACCAAAAGATGTTTATCGTAGTATCGTCGTAAATAGCTAATAAAAGGTGAAAGGTGACGGGCCTAGTGGTCCGAGTGGGAAAAAAGGCACTATCTGTAATTTAAGATGTCGTCAACATTGGATACATTAACATTCATGTGGTCACAATAATATTCGGAGTAAGATGAATAAAAATTATGATTTATGGGTCTCAATCTATACTGTAAAGAAAGTACCGGATTATAGAAACATTGTTGCACAAAACGTAGTTAATTCCTGTAGCGATTCTTGTTTATACGTTTGTATAATTTTAACAAGATCCATGAAAAATAGTTCTGGTAGATATATCCATGCACCAACATGAAACAGGTCTTGGAAAAAAGTTTCTGACATTTAAAAGAACAACAGACAAACCAATATTTCTCAAAAAAGCAAATTTACTACATTATTGCCTTCTAAGATAAAAAATAGAAAATGAAATTCGTAATATATTGATGAAAACCGCATCTCCCTTGAAAACCGACAATTTATGTACATGAAGAGAATAAAATTCAACCTAGGTAAATAGTAATCATTTCTTAGCGAAGGCAACCGTCATAAATGTTAGTAGGCTGTGAAAAGAAAATTGGAAGCAATGCGTCAAAATAAGCAACTAAATGACACAAGGATGGCAGTTTTAATCAAAATGTTAGGACCTTCATTTTCTATTCATTACCTTAGAAGGCAATAATACCTCCCGTAGTAAATTTGCTTTTTTGAGAAGTATTGCTTTTTCTGCTGATGTTTTAAATGTCCAAAAACATTTTTCTTTAGACCTGTTTCATGTTTTTTTATGGAATTGTTGGAGACCACCGGAGGTCGGGTTTGAATTGATTTTTTTGGACCCCGCGCAGCATAAACTCTTACAGAAACAGTTGAATTCATCATGCATTCAAAATATACAGCAATCATACCAATGTTGTTTCATTTGTTAACGGCATTATGAAATCAACGGTTAGTTAATCAAACCGGAAAAAAGTTTAATGGAGTGAATACTATTTTGAAGCAAAGCAATATTTAAGGTGACTATTGTTTTGTGTTACTTTGGCATTTCAAGGCCTACTTGTTTTTACTAGACTGCTATTCTGTCTATGTGCGAGAGATTGCAGCTCTGTGTTCAACAGTACGAGTGACAATTTAAACGTTTGGGGCGTCCATAGGCAGCTGCACATCATTTTTCTATGAAATCGGTCCTTTTTATCCGCTTTAAATAAAAGACGCGCCACCCAGGGGGTATTTAGTATATAAAATTTTATTCCTTTGTTTTAATAGCTCAATAATTAATCAATTTTTATAATGAATGACAGTTTAAACGTGTTCTCTAATTTTGTTATTTGTAAGATTTATTTTTACATATATTTTTATTCATATCTTTGTAACGAAACAAGATATCTACTTGCGGTTTTCACCTATTCCCCTCCCTTCATTTTCAAAAAAAAAATGCTAAATAAAGAAAATGTTTCTAAGCTCACGTAGTTTATACTAAAACTGTTTTGGACATATGTTGATAACACCGATTTCAGAGAAAACGCTGATTTTCTAATTTGGCGTTGGTGTACCACCCCTAGCGGTCATCTTTCGAACTTGCAAATAATTTCCAGCGATTTCTCTTGGCTTATTTACCTATTAGAATTGTTTTCCAATGTTGTCAGATTGACTGTTCCCGAGATATAGCCGACGTCCATTCTTGGTTGACCACCCGGTACGTAGTACCTCTGCTTTAAGAATTAAGTGAAGATGGTTTCGAGCGTAAAATCGAATTTTTCGAAGCAATAATGCATAAACTTCATTTCGACTGCAATCTTTTGAACAGAATATTATTTTCCGGTGAAGCAACTTTCTTCTTAAATGGACAAGTGAATAATTCACATTGAATGAAGCGAAGGTATACACAAAGACCTCAGAAAAGTCATGTTTGGTGTGATACTATTGGACACCATACTGTTGGCCCTTATTTTGTTGAAGAAAATTTTACTTCCCAACGAGACCTACAACTCCTGCTTTAAACACTCCTTTTCCAAACGCGAATAACAAGTTCTTATTCCCATTACCTGCCCATTCCATCTGGGTTCAACACGATGAGGTGGTCACATTTTCTCGGAATGCAAGTTAATAAGTTATTTTTAGACGAAATATTACCTATGAGGTGGATAGGATGTGGAGGACCAACTGAGTAGCCAGGTAGTTCTCTAGATATGACCCTACATAACTTTTTTCTTGTGGGATTACATCAAAGATCGTGTGTGTGCTATTAAATCCCAAAAATGTATCGATCATCCAGGTAAAATAAGGGAGAAAATCGCAAATATGCCTTGGTATTATGCATGAAAACTCATTACATAATTTTGTATAAAGGATGCATTATTGTCAAGCGGTAAACGGACAACATCTTATTAAATAATTTTAAAGTAGTAATACTTATTTAATTAATTTATTTTAATTTTAGTAATTTGTTGTATATTGTTATTAATGTTGATACCATTAAAATTACAGATTCACTCAAGTTAAATGGCATAGAAATTTAAATTAATTCTAGAGCAATTGAACACGTGAAATGGTATCTTGGAAACGGTTGAAAACAGGCAAATGTAAAATTGTCTGTAATTATACTAGGAATTTAAAAATACAACAATATACAGGGGTTGCCATTTTAAAAAAAAAACGAGTTTTTGGCGGATCCTGTATGATACCCATTATATCCATTGGATATATTTTTAAAAACAATACTGCTTTTACTTGAAAGGTTTTTCGATCAATCGTACTACGGTTTGTAGCCGTTGTCAAAGTTAGCAATAGCCATTTACTAAAATTTAAATATTCCCTTTAAAATAATAAATACATTCAGAAGAGGATGAACATTGTGGAAAATGTATTCAATAATGATTCATTAGTCCGCCTGTTGCTTTTCAAAGGAAATGCTAAGGTAACGTCATTTTTTACACACTTGCTCACGGACACATGCAGGAGAAATCTTCTTTTGATTTCCTGAATATAATAATTTTATTGGATCTCTTCATAATTGTCATTTGAGATTTGAAGCATTCATAGGCGCCGGTTTCTAGAAATATAATTCTCGTTAAGGACTTACTGATACTTTCAAATAGGTACCTATAATAATAAAATAATTATTAATAGTTGTGAGTATTTCGCTGTATAAATATATTTGCAAATTCATTGTGGTTTACTTCCCTTAAAATTTCTTTGTATGAATTAAGAATATTAAGGTTATTTAATCTAGACTGTGTCACGGTGGTTCTTAAAAATGTTTTTAATCTTCGTAAAAAACTTCTTTTAGATGTTGTGTCCTCAATTATTCCTCAATTATTTTCGTGTTTTCTTTATTTAATAAAAAAGTTTCGATATCTTTTGCCCGTTTTATTCCATTCGAATTAAATCGATTGTAAATGCTCTGAATACAAGTATCTATTACTTCGTAATATAAACATTTGTGCAACTCTTCAAGGGAATTAGAAAAATGTTGATTTTTGGAGCCACCCAATTTAAGAGGAAGCATTTTTTTTCTTGGCAAAACTGGTTCTTCACTATTGAAATTATTCTTTTCAGTAGCTATTTGTCTCCATAAATCTTCAGAATTATTTCATTGAGTCTGAAGTGTTTTAGCAAGACAATTAATTTTTTTTATTGTATTTGCTGTCATGTCCATGATTTTATCAAGATACGCCGATAAATTTCGAATTTCTAAATTCTAAATATTTGTTAGTGCCGAACATTTTGAATGAGGTATAGAATCTCGTAATGGAATGTAATAACGCAGTAATGATGGGAGAAACTTTTCGTTTGTAATGTTTTCTTTTGCCGTTTACGTAATTTAAATGTTAAAAATTTTTTTTTTGTATTTTCTAAGGCGAGAATGAAGTTTGCGTTGTAGATCGTAGTAAAAATGGAAGGTTAAAAAGGCGAATGTGATTTACGTTTTGGTATCGATATTTAGGGAAACCCTCCTACTAGAATTTGAAAGGAAACATTCGTCAGTTTATTTGTAAATAGGAAGAGTTCTGTAGAAATAAATTTCGTATTTTAATTTGGTTAAATCACGTTGGGCATCATATAAAATTTAATTAAAGAACGTATTCAAATATTACTTTGTAAAGTACATCTTGTGCAAAAGTTCTAGTTAGCATCCAGACAGGCACCATTCCGATTGAAAAGAAGTCTGTTCCGAAAACAAAAGATTTGACTTTAAGTACATAGCATTGGAAGCGATTTTACATGTAAATTCCAATGCGTTAAATATCGAATTACCTAAGATAAGATTTCGCGTAGAAGCAGGCTTGCTGATAAGGCAATCATTCCGGTGATCTTTGAGTTAGACTTCGTGTATGCGCGGAGTGATATATTTAAGTTTTTTGGGCAAATTATAATGGAAGGGGTTGAAAAATCAATGTGGACGAAAGCAAAGTTTTTATGTTAGCAGTGGTAGTACGGACTTAGAAGCGTATAGTTTAGGGTGGTGTAAATATCGCGAAACGACGTTGATCAAAGCTCGTGTAGACCGAACTTTCGAAAAAGGTGTTCTTCATCTTCCAAAATTCCAATAAGGGATCATATAATGGTTCATCCTGCACGACGCCAATCTATTGTGACGTTAAGTTAGTCCTTGGGGTTATATGTATCGAGATCCAGAATAGCGCTGAGTGTTAAGTACCTAGTGCTCACTCGTCTCTCTGGAGAAGACTTCGCTTTTTTTTGCGGAAAAATACAACGGCTATTTCAAGGTTACAACCACTTAGTTCACATTGCGCTTGTAAACAAATAGCCTGCTGCTAAGGAAATAAAACTTTTTTTTTGTAATTTAATAAAAATTATAAGTATTAACCCGAGCTTGTACAGTATTGATATAAGTTTAAATTTATAAAGTGAATAAGTAACGTACAGTAAATACTTTCGCTTGAGGAGTTTAGTTAAAGCAAATATAAAGTTACGTGAACGAATTACGGGTCAATGTAGATTGTGACGTACACGATCAATTGAAAATCGAACCAAGCATCGCTAAGAGCAAACGGCAGCCGTCGACCGCTGTTTGATATTGCAAACATCCCCAGCAACAACCGTATCGTCGAGGTGATAGTCCATTCAGATTCTGTGTAACCAAGGGACCTCTGCCTATAGGGTAATTTTTGTGTTTTTCTTGACGAGATTTAAATACAATATTAAGTGTTTCTGCTTTACGAGTATGATATTATTTAGGGATATAATAAATGCATGAACACACGGCTTTTATTGTAGTGGGTCACTCTTGATGATTTTGTGTTTAAATTTACAAGGCCAGTGCCTTCATGCAGAGAATTAGCCGAATTTATTTGAAGTGTATTTTCTTAATGTTTTACAAAATTGACAAATGTTTATATTGAAATTGTAATAGGTAGATCTATTAGAAGGCGATCTGTTGCATACTCTAACTAGAGAACCAGCAAAATTTAAGTAAGTTATTTAATATCGTATGTGTTTACAATTACATTGTCTCCGATTTCTTTGTTCCTGTATTATTATTATTTATTTTATGCACATTATATTCATCTGAGTTATTGAACTTGTGTTATTTTTGTTTTGTGAACCTATGATTACTTAATTTGCTCATTAAATTAACGTAATTATATCGAGTTTGGTTTGACTGAAATAAACACGGCCGAAAGTTTTCAAAGGATGATTTAACTATAACGTACATTTAAAGGCCGATGAATTTTCCATTTTTCTTGTTTTGTTTATAAATTGAGCTTAAGCAAAGGTAATTTGAGGAATTCGATTTCAAACGATTGCGTACACAGTTAAAAAGGTTTTTTTTTATTATTATTAATATATTACTCTATTTTTTTGTTTGGCGAGGTGAAAGTATTTTACACATTGAGATTTTGGATTAACGTAACTTGACTAGAGATTTTGTTTGTTTATGACAGAAATGATTGATTTTTGAGGCACGCTATTATTTTATTTAAGCCTGCAAATATTGGTTTTGAAGCCTTTCAGATTGGCGAAAGAGCTACTGTTCCTGGAGCCGCCTGTGGAGATTATATATAGGTAAGCAAGTTATTTGGGTATTTTGAGCGAGCTGTGAACTATCGTAGTTAGGCATATCATCCCCTATTGTGACATTTCAAATATCCTGGCGCCCATTTCCGGTGTTATGACGATTTCAACCCCAATGTTGACTTATGCCTGATATATTGTCCTTCGGTGTACACATTAATTAACATCTGACTCACACCCGACCGCTGGCTAGTCGTGCAAAGCCAAGTTTATCTGTTATCTCGTTTTACTGTCAGTTTATACCGTAACACTGGGATGTTAGTGTTAACTTTTTGGACATTAGCATTCAAAACCTCAATATTTTCAAAAACGATTATTAATATTATCAGTAAAAGGTGTTGAAACGCCTTTTACTGATGCACAAATACTTCTTGGGACGTTATGAATAACGTCCCAAGAAATATTCAACTATTTCCAAAGTGTCGTCCATACTTCGAGAACAAACCGAGAATTGTTCTTTTATTGACATACTTGTTGTTTCATTCGCGATAATTGAAAATACTATGTTTTGCTTAATTTTAGTAACTATTTTGTTGCGAACGTTATCAGCTAATGTGCAGTATTTCATTGCTAACATCGTGCGATATCCGTTTATGGTTAGTACGGCTCATCCAAGTATTAAGTTCTTTAGAATCTTCAGTTCGAAGATTTAAAAGCTGAATGTAGTTTGAGTCATCCTCGGTATGGCCTCTGAACGCAAGCCCTTGTAGCGTCCCCCAGGTACCTTATCTTGAAAAGTGAAACTTATTTACAATGAAAAAAATTCAAGAACAAAACAATCGCTACGTGATTTATCTTGACCTTAATGTTACTATTACTCAAATTAATTCCTAGCCTTACATTGACTTTCCTAGCAATAATTAAAGCATTAGCATTTATTTACAAGTCTGATATTTAATTACTCTCAAACCTCAAATCTGATCAAAATAATTGGCCGTCTAGTGGTCGGTACGTTGTGCTATTTGAATTAGCTAGGCTGGATGAGGTTAAGTGTTGCATCATGTGGGGCATGAAAACAATGAAACTACTCAAATTAAAATTAACGAGCTTTACAAAAGGATGGTTCAACCCGTTAATGTACTATTGTGGGAAAGAACCACCAAAAAAAAAACCATTTATTCATGAATAAGTAATTGCACAGGTACATTAATAAAGCAAATAACACAAAAACAATAAAAGGGTAAAATATATAACAAAACACCATTAAATCAGGTTAAAGTGCGTACAAAATTATACATTAAGAAACAAATAAATAAAAAGCAGTCTGACTACACATAAGCACAATAAAAAAATCAAAGTAATCACGCCCATAATTGTGTCATAAATAAATTACAATAAAAAAATTGTAACACCAAACATATGGCCCTCTAAAACCAATCCTGCCGGTCTTTAGCTAAATAAGCAAATAAAACAATAAAACGAACTACGGTAGATAAAAAACACAACAGCAAAATTACACAGGTGATAATAAGGTAAATGCAAGGACAAACAAAAAAATAGGTGAAAAATTTACACATACACAATTGTTTAGTGACTAATAAAGCACAAAATACATCCGTCCAAATACAATAAATTATATATAAAGAGAAATCCGTTCGCAGGCAAACAATTCTAATTGCACCTCGGATTAAACCGACTGAATCAAAGACACGAACAAAACTCTTCAAACAAAGCCTTACTAGGGTAAGTTGTAAATAGATCATCACATCGTGACCGATATATAAGTTTGAGTGCGTCAGAAAAATACAGCATCCCTTTCTCAGGTTACATATTCATCTATACAACAATAAAAATGAATTTCGTGGTGTTTAATGGTCATCTGGACCCGGAAGTATCTAAACTCGGTAATTGCCTATTTACAATTACAACCAAGCTTTATCCTGTACCCGTTCATCCACGTCCACCTCTACACAAATATAAATATAAACAACAAATAACAATGCTAATTTACCTAAGTGATGAGGGAGGGAGCCCTGTACTGTTTTTTATTTTAGCAGATTTCAGCTTAATGAACCCACGTGCGAATGAGATACCTTTGCAAGGCAATGGTCCATTTTTAATACTTTACATAGGCTTGTAGAATTATTTGCTGTGAGCTTTAATTTGCAGTAAATTACCTACTTACGTTTTGAGTATATATCCGTTAAATTAATCACAGACACAAAGGGTTAACATACGCAGTTTAACTTGAAAATGGTGACTGTTATTTATAGAAATATTTGAAAACCACATTAAAACTAACACTCAAAAGAAAAAGACAAATTTGCGTTGGTTAATTCAATAGAAAATGTACACGTAAAGAAAATTAAACAGGGTGTTTACAATGAAGGTATTCGAATCAATTAAACCGATAGATCTTACTCAATTAAAACTCTAACTGTAACTACCCCTCTTCCGACATCAACTAACTATATTTACTCCTGAAATCAATCCCCGTTTTCCAAAAGTAATAAAAAAAACAAGAAACATTACGTGGGAACAGTTTCATAATATTAATTACCAAAAGAAATATGCATCCGTAACGAACCTTATGGGTCTCGAATTTTCTAGTACCCAACAAAGACGTCCCTTGATCTGCGGTATGCTCCGACATAATTAATTATTAAATCAGTGACATTTTTACATCAAGAATGTGCGTATAGAAATGTTCAACAATTCGTCACGCCAGCCGAATGTATTTTTCCAGTTTGGTTGAAAAACGCCCTGGTCTTTTACCCCTCTTTAATGGCGGGTTCGGGTTATCTTGTACTTCGATATTATTTTCAAAGTAGAATACGGACACCTTGGCCGCCATTTTGTTTTTGTTGTGACGTTACCCTTGGGACACCTTTGGTCGCCATTTTTTTAAATGCCCACGTGGGGATCGTATTTTTTAACCTGAGAATAAAAGGGTTTAATCTGTTATTTATTAGGGCCCGTTTTTATCAAGAGAGATTGCATGATTGTCATTAAAATTATTATTCCATTTCTTTTAATACCCATCTACAGATTGTGACCTAATTTATTTACACATTGGAGGTTACATTCTAATAAGGGGCCGTAGTCTTGTGAGTCGACAACTTGTTCGCGGGGTACGTCCCTGTCATAAAAATTGTATTCTTGTAATGGGGAAGAATTAATAGACGAGACAAGTAAAGATGACGCTTTAAACGATTTTCACCTTGAGAACGTTAAATTATGTGTACAAGGTCTAAGCAGAAATAAAATGCATTAAATGGTTACACGTATGCTTTATAGATTGTTTTTACATTTCGTTTTGAGCTCCTTTTAATGGCGTAAAAATTGGTTTGGATTATAATAATTGATTGCCTTGTTTTAGTATTATTAATGATTAATTGGGAATCCTCTCATAAGTAAATGTGTGTTAGCTTTGGGATGACGTTTTACAATCAATAGCATTACTTTTAACATCCAGATTAAAATACGTAAATTGATTGATTATTGATATGGAATATCATACTTTCTATAAAAATAGTAAAAAATATTCATAGCCGTAAAGCTTATAATACAGATTAACTACTCTATATAAATCAGGGTCGTTAAAAAAGGTGCTACAGTAATGATCAACTCTAGGTAATTCATAATCTCGTATGTTAAATATTAGTGTGAAGACATTTTCGGTAGCCAAGACTTTTGGGATGGGTGCACTTCCCTTTATGTTCAAGATTAAGTAAGACAGGTGTAGGGCGTCGAAACATGTTCTCGGGTCTTCGCCCTTGTCGTGATCGGATCTTGTTCGTGGACCTTTATTGTTGTGGTACCCTTGGCGGAAAATTTGAATTTGTATTATAATAAGGGACCTAATTTTAACTTGTAAGACAGGTGTAGGGCTTCGCAACCTACTCTGGGAGTTTCAAAATCTTGCCCTGACCCCTGGGTGGAAAATCTGAATTTGTATTTAAGTCTCTGTGGGTTAAGGCGCAAAATTTGAATTTGTATTCTAGTAAGGTGGACCCCTTCACGGAAAACCTAAATTTGTATTGAAGTATCAGCATTCTGTTTGGTTATGACGGGGAATTTGAATTTGTATTCTAATAAGGGGCCCTAATGGTAACTTGTAAGACTGGTGAAGGACCTGCCATAACCTGCATTGACTTCAATACAATTTCAAATTTTCCTCCAGGGGCGAAAACTCGAAAGCAAGTTGCGAAGCCTTGCACCTGTCTTATAAGTCAGCATTAGGCCCCCTTATTAGAATACAAGTTCAGATTTCTCGCAATAAACAATCAGAATGTAGAGACTGAAAGGTTTAATAACACATTGAAAACAAAGATGGCAAGGGGCTAAACCCCGAGAGCTAGTTGTGAAGTTCTACACCTATCTTACAAGTTAGCATTTGGTCCGTTATTAGAATACAAATTCAAATTCCCCGCTATAACCAAACAGAATGCAGAGACTTAAATACAAATTCATATTTTACACCTAGGAGTCAGGACAAGGTGTCGAAGCTCCGGGAGTATGTTGTGAACTCCTTGTGCCTTACAAGGTAGCATTAGGGTCCCTCTTATTAGAATACAAATTCAAATTTCCCCCCAAGGGGCATGTGTTCTAACCCGAGAGCAAGTGCGAAGCCTGTCTTATAAGCTAGCAGTAGGCCCGCTTATTAGAATACAAGTTCAAATTTCTCGCAATAAGCAATCAGAATGTAAACACTTAAATACGAATTCAAATTTCCCGACAAGGCACCAGGCGGATCAGACCCGAAAGCAAGTTGCGAAGCCCTATATCTGTCTTGCAAGTTAGCAATAGGTCCCTTATTAGAATAAAAGTTCAAATTTCTCGCAAATGTAAAAACAATCTATAAAGCATCTGAGTAACCATTTAATGCATTTTATTTCTGCTTAGGCCTTCTCAAGGTGAAAATCGTTTAAAGCGTGTTTCGTAAAGCAAAAGTTAATAACTCATTTTTAATTATGTATAATGTTGAACGTGACTTCTCAAGGTAAAAATAAGCATGTTGTTGTAATAAAATCCGTATATAGGTAAAGGCCACAACCCTCAAATAGAACCAAAAGAAATGTAATATTAATTTTAATAACAATTATGCAGTCTTCTTTATAGTATGAAAACACATTGTAAAAAACAGTTATCTAGATCAGAGTGATATTTAAACTCACATAGAAATTAATAGTCATAAATACAATATGATAACCTCTGATATTGAAACATTTGAGCTAGCGCTTAAATTTCAACATTAAAGACTGCATAGAACATAATCGTTTAAGGGGTAACTTTTTATATCCTCGATAAAAATTAGAACACGCCCTAATAAATATTAATAACAGATTTAAAAAAATCTTTTTATTATGAAAACATTGTCATCTTTGCTTGTCTTATCTATTAATTCTTCCCCATTATTAGAATACAATTTTTATGGCAGGGGCGAACCCCGCGAACAAGTTACCGACTTGCAAGACTAGGGCCCCTTATTAGAATGCAACCTCCAATGTATAAATAAATTAGGTCACACAATTAAAAGAAATGCAATAATAAGGGGCCCTAATAAATGAAAGATTAAATATTTTTATTCTCAGGTGACAAAAAATACGATCCCCACGTGGGCATATAAAAAAATGGCGACTAAAGGTGTCCCAAGGGTAACGTCACAAAGAAAACAAAATGGCGGCCAAGGTATCCGTATTCTACTTCTCCATCTCCTTCTCCTCTTTGCAGATTTAAGAAGTTTTTTGGTCTTGATCCACTGGTGTATCTTTTGAATCACCGACTTGAGATAAAGAGGACTGCGAAGACACGGACTCCAAGGGTGCGGACGCTGGAACCGTTTTACTTCCCTTTGGAAAATGAATGAAAAATTTATCCATATCTAAAACGAAAATTTGAAAAAAAATATTTTATAAGTGAATAAAGTCAACACGTGAAACACGTAAATAATAAATGAAGTTTTATTCGCACAATAAATAAATATACATTTTTTTAACTCAATTTAATTTGTACTTATACTCTTCTGAAATACTAAAAGCCAAAGGACTTACCTTAACAAATTGATGAGTAATAGCAATTATTCTTTAATTAAAATAACAAAAAATCTAAAAACACTTGGCACCACCTTCACTCTAATTTATTAAATGTACTATTGTCTTAGATTAGACTGGAAACTAACAAAAAAAATCTGCGTATCTGGCTGCGGCGGCCAGTCTTTCCTTCGAAACGGTATACCGGTTTTCATTTTTAACACTAGAACTGCCGTGCTTGGAGTTTAGACATTATGACTCTTTTTAGATTTTTATGTACTTTTAAAATATAAAAAATATATTAAGAAAATTAAGGCGTTTTAAAGTTTTTTTTATAGTATTTGTATAACTGCCGGAACCGTCATTTTGACTGTTCATATATTCATAATAAGTTTCGAGAATATATAATAAAAATAATTACAAAGTTGAGATAAAACAATGTATTTTACTATTATTGTGGTAACTTTGGAGTATACTGCAAGTCAGAACTTGTTTAGTCGTGTCCGAAATTATTATCTTCACTATTTTTACCGAAGCGCCCGAGATATGAAAAATGCAAGTTATAACTTGTTTCTATAGAAATCTATATATTCAGATACTTTGAGATTTCAAATTAGTGGCAAGTGAACGTTGTTGTGAGATACTTCTGTACTTATTACGGAGTTAATTTCGTAGTAAAAAAATATGGTCGTCTCGCGGTTTTACACAACAACAGGCTTTAGATTATCTTGCGGAGTTGGAACACTTATTTGAATGCGAATCCGAAAAAGCAGATAACCACTCCAAAGACGGTGAAAGTGATGAAGCTGTTCCTGATGATGACAAAAGTAGTGTACAAAGTGAAGAATCTGATCTCATCTTAAATAATGTCACTTAATCTTTGTACATCTAATAAAATTAGTGATGACATTGAACACTATCCAAAACGAAAAAATTACATGCATTTACCTGTGGGGAGTAGACAATCATCCAATTCTAATGATAAATGGGAAGTTGTGGAATCAAGTGATTTTATGTTGGCCGTATAGTTCAAAGAAATGTTATGCGAAATAGTCCTGGACCAACTCCTTGTGTAAAAAGAAATGTTTGCTAACTCTGTGCTAAGTGCATTTCGATTGTTTATAGATAACACAACGCTAAAACACATTCAGAAATCTACTGAAATTGAAGCTAAACGACAACTAGGAGATGATACAAACTGGTCATTGTCTCTTCAAGAACTTGACGATTTTCTTGCAATATTGCTAGCTCGTGGTGCTTACGGCGGAAAAACATTACAGCTTGACAGTTTATGGTCTGTTACTTTGGGACTGCAATTTTTTCGTGAAACCATGTCATGCAATCGATTTCGTCAAGTCATGAGATTTTTAAGATTTGGTATTCGATTAACACGAAAAGAACGTCTAGTTAGTGATCAGTTTGCTTTGGCGTCCGAAATATGGGATAAATTTATTAGTAACTGTAAAGCTTGCTATGTTCCAGGTACAGACATTACAGTAGACGAACAACTGTTTCCTACTAAAGCTAAATGCAGATTTACACAGTATATGCCGAATAAGCCTGATAAATTTGGTGTAAAATTCTGGCTAGCTGTTGATATGAATTCTAAATATCTCCTGAAAGGTTTTCCTTATTTAGGAAAAGATGATATGTTTCCTAACCATTCCCTTCCAGAACATGTTGTTTTAAAATTAATGGAACCTTTCCTAAATGTGGGTAGAAATGTTACTACCGACAACTTTTTTACCAGCCAATACTGGCAAAAAAGAACACAACAATAGTAGGAACAATGAACCGAGCAAGAAGGGAATTACCAATTTGTATCCAGAATAAGAGTTATAGTCAACCACAGTAATGAAAAATGCACCTTGTCAATTTATTAAGGTAAAGTTAATAAAAATGTGATATTGTTAAGTACGCTACATGCAACTGTGGCTATAGATGATGGCAAAAACAAGAAACCTGAGAGAGTGTTGTATTACAATGCAGCAAAGTTTGAGGTAGATGTGTTGGACCAAATGGCCAGAAAATATTCTGCGAAAGCGGGTCCACGTAGATGGCCAGTTCATGTGTTTTACAATGTTTTAGATCTTGCCACAATCCACGCCTGGATAATTTATAAGGAAGTCGTAGGCAGTAAAATAAAAAGAAGAGACTTTATTTTCACTCTAGCTGACGAACTAAGAAAAGAATATTTCGATTCGAAACAGGATTCTGGTGCAAGTACCAGCACTTCTGATACAACGAAATCTAAAAAACGTCATCAGTGCCAAATTAAAAAATATGACAAAAATAAAACTGCTGACGTTTGTTCAATGTGTAAAATGTGGAAGTGTAACACAGACCGTTATTTGTTTGAACTGTAAAGCGTAATACAGCATGTGAAACTGTACCGAATTCTAAATGTATTATAATTAATTTGATTTTTATTTAATTAAAATGAATATTTACCTAAAATGTGTGTTTTTTTATGTTTCTTTCTCAATTAAGTGTAAAATATATAAAGAATAGATCTCAAAATTACCTTTCTTGTCTAGAGGTCAAAATGACCGGTCACGGTAGTTTTAGGAATTTACAATAGCCGGCGGTACTAGTGTTAAACTGGATAAGCCATATAAGTACCGGGATATCAACAATAAATGACCGAAAAAAAACTGCTTTGTACAGAATTTTTATCAAAAGTTTATTCCAAGTTACTAGTGAAATTAGGCACAAATATTTATTTCATCTTCGATTGACATTTCATAAACGTACATAGATTTTTCCTTTTTCAATTATTCCTTTATCTACATTTGTATTACAATAAAATAGTTTTTTTCAAAACTCATTAATAAATTAACCAGGACTTTCAAGGTAAATTTATTCGTGTATTTTATGCCTTTTTGGTAAATAAATTTTTTTAGGTTATAATGCCTTTTACTGTGGAACAAGACAAGTTTATTTTGGAAGCTTATTTCCGAAACGGCGAAAAGTACGATTATGTGTTGAAGAATATCAACATCACTTTCAGAACATCGAATTAGATGATGATGTTTTATGCCGACATATTCGAAGAATTGTTAGTCGTTTTCATGAGCATGGTAGTGTTTGCAAGGGAAAATCTACGGGTCGCACAACTGTACTTACAGAGGAAGTAGTGGAAAATGTACGCACACATTTGGAAAGAAGTCCGACAAAACCTTTAAGACAATTGGCCCAGCAAACAGGTAATTTTGCATTATACAAAACATGGTTGACATGAATGTGTAAGCAATAAAATAAAAAGAATCTTAAAAACCAAAACATTACATAAGTAAAGTTAGATTGACAACATTGTACATATTTCAATATAAGCAATTGTTACAGGTCTTTTTGATGGTACATGCCATAAAGCAGTCAAACGTCAACTACATTTTCATGCTTACAAAATAACAGTTGTGCAAGAATTACTACCTGTAGATTTTCAAAACCGTTCAGAATATTGCCGATGGTTCAACAACAACTTAAGAGATGACGAAATACTAAACTTAAGTTTCTTTACGGATGAAGCTTGGTTCCATTTATCTGGTTATGTGAATTCGCAGAATTAACGTATGTGGTCAGCAGAAAATACACACGTTTTTGAAGAAACTACTTTACATCCTGTGAAAATAGGTGTTTGGGCTGCTATGTCACGAAGAAGAATTGTAGGTCCCATTTTCTTTGAAGATACATTAACTGCGGCTCGATACAAAACTATTTTGGAACCTTTCATTGATCAACTGGATATTTTCAGCATGATAACGCAACAGCTCATACAGCTAATCAAAAACAGACTTTTTTACGTGAACATTTTGATGAAAGAGTTATAAGTGCGGGAGTTTGGCCCCCAAGATCACCTAACCTTACTCCACTGGATTATTTTCTATTTGGACATTTAAAAAATAAAATCTACAAGACACGCCTTCATACAGTTGATGAATTAAAAAATGCAATAACTGACGCAATTCAAAATATTACAGAAGCTCAGTTAATAAATGTATTTGAAAATATGAAACGAAGAGTAGATGCCTGTAATGCAAACAATGGTGGTCACTTTGAAATTGTTTTATAAATAATTATCAAGTTTAATTTTATTTTTCTATTTTTAACTGTAATATAAACATATAAAAGACCATTCATTTCAACAGGTAGTGAGGTGTGCGTCGGGATATCGTTATATTTGTATGTAAATAATATGTGCACTAATTGAAAATCTTTACTCATTATTTACTATACTTTAGC
This sequence comes from Vesta saturnalis, assembly GCA_036346205.1. NCBI lineage: Eukaryota > Metazoa > Arthropoda > Insecta > Coleoptera > Lampyridae > Vesta > Vesta saturnalis. The sequence goes on from JARFJB010000903.1 coordinate 3,401,965, forward strand.
TGAATTGATTCATTTACATGCATTTGAGATCTGAAAAAACAATGCATTATTAATTCATTATTTACTGTGCTTTAGATCAATATATACAGATTTGAGTTATCTTAAAAAACAATAGGTACATCATAAAGTAGACATGGTGACTAGTTCCATATGAGAAGGACTAAATCAGTGGTATATAATCTGAAATAAGTTTTTGTTCAAAAAAGCATTAAGCATTAAGTTAAATAAGTTCTTTTTTTTCCATTATAATGTATTTGTGATGTTCACCAGTGTACATTCAAAGGTGGTCAGCGAAAATGGTGTACCTGACTTGTGCTGAATATGTTGAATGTATGCATTTATAATAAACTAACCAGTCATACATGTAATTTGTTTTCACTAATATTATTTAACAAATATATCATACATTGATTTCTGATTAATGACAAATTCATTTTAAAAATTCATTTAAATGTTTTAATGTCATTGTAAAGGTAACATCATCCAATATCACTCCTTTTTTTTAAATATTCACTCTCCACATATTCACACACTTTCTTCGAGTTCTCAGCTGTAATTTTTTTCAATTCTTCATTGCCATTGCTTAACACCTTCCATTTGAAATGTCACATTCCTCACTGCTATCCGATTTTTCAATGGGATTTAATTCAGAGTGGTACAAAGTGACACGAAGGACAGCATGACCATTTTCAACTAGTAGCTTGTCTAGAACGGTTTCTTCAGCAACACATTCTTGTAATTGGGATAATGGCATTGTCATTGTTCCTTCTTTTTCTTTTTTCATAATTTGGTACACATTGTAGATAATTTGCCGCCCTTGGCTATGAATTACCTTTCGATTATTCATTTTCAACCTGACAACAAAATTAATACATTATTGCCTATTTCAAACCACTCATGTCAATATAAACAAAAAGATCATTAAACGCTCATCTAAACAGTTTTTACTCTCTAAACTGTACATTATTCTTGTAACCAAATTGAGGTTAAAAAGCAAAATTTGTTTTGAACGTTACTTTTAGTATATAAAAGCACTTACAAAACTTGAATTTGACGAGTAAATACCATGTATTGGTTTAATACACCAGAAATACGCCTTGGAAATCCAGAAAATCAATTAAAAATAATAAATGATAATTTTTAACCAAATTTTTACATACCTTATAACAATTTCCCTTTAGTCTTAAGAAAGGCTAAATTACAATTATTGAAGTTTTTGTACGTCTACATAATACGCAATTCGTCATTCACCAAAGTTTTTGTCATTTATGGTAGTATTTATTTTAACATCTGCATTTACGCCACTGGACGTAGCACAATTTCCATTTTAAGGATGCGGAACAGTAGTACTGTTCTAGGAGCGGCACGGTCAAACAATGATGATCGCACTGTATATACTGTTACCATTGTCAAATCTTAGCAACAAAACTGCAGGTGTGAAAAAAGTGGCTATGTCCAAACATCCTTCATTTTAATGGTCAACCGAGTATCGCTGACGCGTCGTGCCATAATAGATAAGCAGAAGGTATAACTCAATAGGGGTTTATTGTAAATTCGTAACTAATGATACATTAGGTATGGCCATTGTTTGTTGTAAGGTTTTAAAATAATTTCAATTTTGTAGCTTTAGCTCGAAAAATGCATTTAAATTTTAACATCAACTGAATATCAAACAATAACTGAATAATTTGTATGGGTGCTACGCATCCATTCGGCGCCACTGGAAGCATTATTTAATAAAGGGATACCATAAGGCTAAAACAATTTTAGTTTTAAGAATTAGTGAAAGATTAGTAAACGTACCCAGATAATTCGCCATAACAAATTACCGAAATAAACTTAAAACGTAAATAATCATCTGTAAATATAATAATTATATACCTAGATTGTAATAACGTAATACATGTTTCACAATATGGACTTAGTACGTAAGTAATTGTAGGTAATTAAAATTAACATAAGAAATTTTTATTGCTAATAAATTACGTTTCATAAAAATAGAATATTAAATACCACTAGTATTTTTATTTCTAGGTATTTAATTAAACAAAGAAATAGCTTCTATTTAACGTATAATAACTTCGTAAGTATACCAACATATCTCTCTAATAATATCTGCTGGATCCTTCAGTATTCCCGTTTATTTATTCTATTTTTATAATTGCTTATTAATTAGGAATAGTTATAATTCAAAATCAGTAAATTGATGACGAATTTTTTTAACTAAAAATGTGTAGCACTAGTAATAGATAATGCATTTCGTATTAAAACCGGAAAAAGTCTTACATGCAAAGTATCAAACAGGTTCTACATCTTATTCAATTCATATAAATAAGTATAAATATTCCAGAAAATAAAATTGGACAAATATAATTAAAAGTAGATAATTATTAACATAATTAATTATTAAATAAAAAATTAAAATGTACACCGTACGTATAAATTGATTGATTTAAATTGACAATTGCATCTCGCATAATAGAGATTGAACCATAAAAATACGTTTTTTTTCAATTAAATTTTATATAAACAAGGTCACAGGTGAACTCAGTAGATAGTAAATGTTATAGTCAATACAAACAAAATAAGTAAGTCTTGCAAAGGTTTTCAATGTTAAGTAATTCGATTACATTTAAAATAATTCCTATAACATATAATACAACTCCACCAAAAGAGTATGCATAAAATTTATCTCTTATTCCACCTACAGTTATTGACACACTGTGCTTTAAAAATGGGATTCAAGCGTTAACATACGTGAAATAGTACACTTAGCTTCGGTATTTCTAAATTCTAAGTGGACAGAATGATCCGTAATCATTACGCCGTTAAGGAATTAGTAATAGCAATAGTTAATTCTATCTTACTTCGAAAGATGTAGGCTGAACACAGGTTAATTTGTGATTTTAATATCACACAACTATATGGTTATAAAAACCAGTTGCACGAGTATTCCGTCATTTTATAACGTTTGAGACGTTATTAATCGTACCACGACTTTTTGTGTACTATGAAATATAAGGTAACTGTCACAAATAAGTCCATGCACTAAATAAGGCCAATCGTCGAATTTAGCAAAACCACGGATCGGATAAGACATTAACTACTATCTATGTTCTCTATAGCACGAAGGTACAGTGTTCAAGTAAAATTACTTCCGTTAAAATCCCCTAGAGGGACATAGTGTAGAAGCTTTTATTCTGTGCTGATCCGATATAAATGTAGTTTATACGGAGTCGTCTTTCAATTACCAGATACATTATAAACAATACATTTGGCTAGGCGGAAAAGACTCGAGTGGCCTCATTTGGCGTACTGGCCTTATTATGCAACTAATGCTTTCTGAACATAAAAGCTTGATTTTAATTCCTTATTCTTTTTTGTTTCAGCGGAAATATATTGAAATGGCACCAGAGAAACGGGCTCTATGGCCCGAGGATTCCCTTCAAAGAGCCCTGGAGAGTATCAGCGATGGAATGCCAGTGCTTAGGGCCTCGCAACAATATGGCATTCCTAGAAGAACTCTAAGAAACCACTTTCTGACCGGTAGTATGGTATGGTCGAGGTTCTTTATTGAACAAAGAACAAGAAACTGAGTTATGTAACCGTATTCTTCGTCTCGCGGAAGTTGGTATGCTCATAATAAAAAAAGCTCTTCGAAGAAGTGTATACAGTTTTGTGACAGACAGAAATATTCCCCATACATTTAGCCAGATATCAAGAATGGCCGGTAGAAAGTGGATGTACCTTGTTTGTAAACGTAATCCCAATGTGGCTTAGCGAAAAGTCAGTAAGTCAGTGGGAACGCAGTAGGGCAAGCTGTCTCGACGATGATCCTATTTAACGGAAAACGTAAGAAAGATGAGTGGCTAGACTCATTGCCCCCTGGATCTGCACTAGAGATGACGCAGAAAGGCAGTATGACCTCATAAACTTTTGTCATTTGGGTACAACATTTTGCTAAATATAAACCTCCAGGGAGATGACTACATATACTTGATGGAGCATCTTCTCATTTAGATGCCAACATTGTGCCTGCAGCTGATACACACGAAATAACTTTGTTTTTTCTCCCGAGCAACACTACACGAGTTGCAGCCACTAGATAAAAGCGTTTTTCGATCATTCTAGCATCATTGGGACAATGTCCAGAAAGAAAAATCAAACGATTGAGATTTGGTGAAATTCTGAGTAAAGTGTGGGCAAACTCCCAGTAATTTGATGACAGGATTTTGGGCGACCGGAATTTTTCCATTTGATAAACATATTCTACCAGATATTGCCTTTGGTCCTTGTGCTCTCATTAAAATTAAGATAGAAGAGAATCAACCTGCGAGCAGCACGAAAGAGCATCAGACTGCAGAAGATACCCAAGCAGCAGATAATGAGTCCGAAGATCTCCTTTTGCAGAACAGACATTCAACACCGCAGTATCCTTGTTCGAGGGTTCCACATGCCACACCACCACCAGAGTCATACTCACCGATCCAACATTCATCATCTCAGCCTCAATGTTCGAAATTTCGAAGCTCTAGCCCTCAACTTTTTTTTCCTCATCTTGCCGTGTAAACTTCAACCTGAACACTGAAAATAACATTGATGCAGTATCCACTAATCCCATCTTTAACGAGTTACTTGCAACTCCTGTGATTAAAACATCGATTAAAAGAAGACTCAAGGCGTTGAATTCAACTGCTCAAGTTGTAGTAAAATCACTATTTAACAAGCAACCTTCCAAGAAGAAACAACCAGCTACGCAGGTAAAGAAAAAGAAGAAAGACAGTTGGTTTTGTTTTATTTGCCAACGAGATGAACAGCTGAGCATACGCCTATGTTCATCACGTCTAAGGTATGTACATGAAGAATGCGTGGGCTTGACCAGAGAAGATAAGATTACATTTATCTGTTCAGCCTGTAGTTAAAAATAAATAAATGTGCTTATTAAAAAAATTTAAAATTCTGTTTCTAGTTTTACTTGCATTTTTCATGCATGGCCTTATTTGGTACATGGTGTTCCTAACAAGGCCATGTGTCACATGATGATAAAAGCTCTATGAACTGGCATTAGTTTGTCTAAAACTGAAACATTTTGACAATACAACATTGCAAAAACTTCAAAGCAACGGGAACCCAAAGGAAATTATTTCATCATGACAGCTAAAGGTTATAAAAAGTGGTCGAACTGGTAATCGTAATCGTATAAATTTTAAATAATGTAATAAAGAAATAAGAGTAAAAAGTTCTCCAAAAACACAAATCGTTAAACTAACTGGAGATACTAACCATTCACCACAAATAATGCCTTTGTCCCAGTCGGTAAATTAATATAGGGCCAGTTGATTTCCTTGATTACCACAAAATCTGCTAGCTTACTTCCACTGAACATCAATATAAAAAAAATGCAATGTAACACTAATAAAAATGATCTCGGACGCCAAGTTATTTTTTAATTATGCTCGGAATAACTAAACCGAGTTTTACACTAAAAATTTTATCAAAATGTAAAAAAAATTAAATATATACAACTATGTTTATTAACAGTTAATGATAGGGTTAAATACAATATATCTTAAAACTAGCCTTAAATTACTAAAAATCATTACATAAATACCTGTTTGTAAAATTTTGTACACAAATTTTTTAATAACCTCTGGTATCTAAACGATTACGGAAATTTTAACTAAGGTGATGTCATCTTTGCATCAATATTACGCAATATCTTGTAATAATGCTTTACGTAGTAAGCCACATCCAAACTGGAATTTTATTTCTTATAAATTTATCTTCATGAAATGAAATAATCCGTTTAATGCATTCTCTTGAAATTTTCCAATAAAAATTGCAATCATAAAATGAAAGCGTACGCAACAGTAAAATTAAATGCGTATTTAAAATGTAATCAAAGTAAAAATAAAAGAAAGGAAAGTAAAAGTAAAGTAAAGTGCCATCAAATCAATGGCACTTTTCACTAAATTTAGGTGAAAAACCCAAAAAAATGCTTCCTACTCAACACAACCATCATCATGAAGTGAAAAAAATTGTATACTTTGAAATTAGACGAGGTAGTCGTGCGCTAAAAGAATTGCGCAAAGAATGAAGTCAATGATGACGCGTTGCGCGAACGTATTGAGCAGAAAAATAATTTGAAGTGGGAGTATAAACCATTAAGAAGTATATACACTTAAGAAGATATGCACTTAAGTTACACCAAAATGCAAATTAAGTTGGCTACTTCATTTCTATAATGCAAAAATAATTAAAATTTGTCTTATATTTACAACCGAATGAACGAAAGACATTAAATTACGATATATTTAATACAACTCAAAATGGGTTGTTACAAGGTTTTATGAGGTTTCAAACCCTTAACGTGGCCTTATTTGGGACTTACTGTTTTAATTGCTTTTTAAATTTTTATTCAGTAGATTAGATTAGATCAGAGATTAAGTTTGAAAATAATTTAAGTGAAAGTTGAACGCCACTGAATATGGTCCATTTTAGATTTTAGGTATTTGTCTAGACCTCTAACCGCCGTTCCGTCCGAAGAAACATTACTTTTAGGAACATCTTTAACCGTCGTTTTCGGACACGAAGATATCCTTCACTTAGATAACGTACAGCCCAGTTTGTCATGTCATGTAGCGCTCGAGGCAATCCCCTAGAGCGGAAAGATCGTCCGTACCTTGTAAACACATCAAATACCTTTGAACACTTATTATTTCCGTTAATGAATAAACACCAAGCAAATTTATTTTATGTGTCGGAGAGAGTGGACTGCAGGCCTCACTTATAACCGATTACTTCTCGTACATAAGCTGAAATTTATCTCTGTCATTACTGCAGTATTTAAGCAAAAAATGTGAGAATTATGTCACTGAATGCATTAAGAACAAAGACGGCATTATTTTACTAGTATAATGACTCCCAGCTATTTTACTTTAATTATATTAACTATCCACGGCTCTATAGCTCAAATTGTCGGAGACGGGATGGTTTGTATGGTTACTTAACATTTCTTAACATTGGTTGATATGATAAATTGGGTAGATTGGACAGATAGATTGGAAAGGGCTAGATCCATAGAGGAGGAGAAGGAGAGAGGGAAAGAGGAAAAGAGGATGTAGGGAGAGCGGGAGAGGGGCAAGAGGGAGAGAGAAGGAGTGAGGGAGAGAGAGGGAGTGAGGGAGAGACGGACAGCATAACACAACACAACCAATCACGTCCCACATCATATCACATCACTTCACAACACAATATTACGCAGACAACGCAACATTTTCGATTGATTTAAGCGAAAGTATTAAATTTTGGCCGCCAATTATCTTTTGATGCACACTTAAAATTTGACATTAGCATCTAAATCCAGAAAAAAATGTCAGTTAAATTAGTTTTAGTGCAAATCATGAAAACGGATTTAACGTTTGCCACACTTTGTGACCTGAGTGACCTAAATAAACGTTTGAAAATAGTAAGGAACTTAAAGTGTAGGGTACACGTAGTCGAGCGAGCGTATCATAAAATGAAATAGGCGAGAGAGGGATGCATTTTACAAATAATAAGAAACTTAAGTTCCCTAGAAAAATATGAAACGCATGCCAAGCATACGTAACATGTATATACAAAATAACTAACGCATCTTACAAATGATGTGAAAGATATAAAGAGCAAGCAGAAAAAATATGAAACAGAGAAAAATGCCTCTTAATAGTGTTTCGAGTATTATAACACAACATTTTAAGGTTTAATAATTATAAATATCTCGAGAATCAATAACTAATTAAACTCTAAACTCAATTAAATTATTATATTTTTTGTAATTTAGTGAAAGCCAAAATACGTAATATTTATTTCCAAGCTTTACTTATTGACCAATGAAGTGTTTGTTTTGTTAGGTTTTGATTATTTTTAGTATCCTTCAGCGTAATTACATGCACTCCTCTTAACAGTCTCCATAAAGCAAGGTGACAATAATATTTTGCTTTGCAAACGAATGCACATTTTCCAAGAGAGAGAGTAATAAAAGTTAACATTGATCTTACTGCAAATAAATGCGACCCATACGTACAAGTTTTAAAATTCCTGTTAAATTGCTCCCGAATGGCGCAGAAATTTTCAAAAAGCGATTTAAGTTTATGATTCAATTCAGACTTCTTTCTAGTATGTCATAAAACAACGTTTGAAATACGTACAATTTGATATTTATTACACACAGACAAAAAGTTAGAAAGTTACATAGTTCATTACGCTATATTTCTTATACATTATATTTTACATAATAGTTTTCGGTTTGTGTCGTTTTACAATTAAACATCTATTTTTCAATAGTTTAATAAAATTCGACAATTACATTATAATCGTATAGTGCAGTACAGTGCTGCAATGTGCTGTCTTTCCCACACTCTTCTCCCTCTCTTCCGCCCCTCTACATCACGCCCCCTCGCCTCTCAACTCTCTCTTCCATTTCTTCCTCTCATCTCCTCTCTCCTCTCTCTCCCTCTCTCTCCTCTTCCTCCCCCTCTTCTCATCCCTCTCTCCTCTCTCCTCTCTCCTCTCTCCTCTCTCCTCTCTCCTCTCTCCCTCTCTCTCCTCTCTCCCTCTCTCCCTCTCTCCCTCTCTCCTCTCTCCTCCTCTCCTCTCTCTCCCTCTCCTCTCTCCCTCTCTCTCCTCTCTCCTCTCCCTCTCTCCCTCCCTCTCCCTCTCTCCCTCTCCCTCTCTCCCTCTCTCTCTCTCCTCTCCTCTCTCCCTCTCTCCCTCTCTCCCTCCTCTCTCCTCTCTCCCTCTCTCCCTCTCTCCCTCTCCCTCTCCTCTCTCTCCCTCTCTCCCTCTCTCCTCTCTCCCTCTCCCTCTCCTCTCTCCCTCTCTCCCTCCTCCTCTCTCCTCTCCTCTCTCTCCTCTCCCTCTCTCCCTCTCCTCTCTCCCTCTCTCCTCTCTCCCTCTCTCCCTCTCTCCCTCTCTCCTCTCTCCTCTCTCCTCTCTCTCCCTCTCTCCTCTCTCCCTCTCTCCCTCTCTCCCTCTCCCTCTCTCCCTCTCTCTCTCTCCCCTCTCTCTCCCTCTCCTCTCTCTCTCCTCTCTCCCTCTCTCAATGGAGAAAGACTGTGAATGAAAAATAAATAACAGACAGGGATTGTTTTCCCTTCCCCGAAAGGGAATGTCGTGAAGGTTGTTATGTTATAAACTTTTTAATTGCTCTGTTAGTTCTCTTTCCACTGAAGGGTTTACACGTTGAGGATAAAACTATTGACAATGATTCACAAAGGCTTATTACTGTAGAGGCAAATTATTGGCATGAGGTGCTTCTACGTATTGTGTCAATAATAAAAATTCTTGCTCAAAATTGTCCAATAATGGAAGAACAAGTTCATGGAGACCCTAGAGTCCACTATCTTTGAAAAGAGATCCAAAGCGAATTGATTTATCTTTTACATTCACAAATTAAATCACATATTATTGACGAAATTAATCAATCCAAATACTATTTCATTATTCTAGATTGTTCTCCTGATAGTACGATAGAGTAATTGAGATTTTTAGCTAGATATGTGACTAATCCCAATGATATTATCATTAAGATTAATGATAGCTTTTTAGGCTTTCTTACAGTTGAGAGATCGTCAGGAAAAAAACTTTCAAATGTAATAATTGAAAAACTTGCAAAATTGGGGTTAAATATGCAGAATATGAGAGGTCAACCTTATGACAACGGGACTAATATGAGAGGTGATAAATTATGGGTACAATCGAGCATAAGGACAATGAGTTAATGAGTATTTTACTCGCCATGTAGTAGCCACTTATTAAATTTAGTCGTCAACGGTATGGCAAAGGCCACAACTTTTTTTAATATAGTTCAAAAAATGTACTTGTTTCTTGCTTCGTCAACCTTTAGATGGGCCATATTATTAAAATATGTTAAGGGGCTAACTCTAAAATTACTGAATCATACTGAAAGTCGAGTAGACGTTCTAAAACTTTTAAGGTATAAATTGGGAAGCATTTACGATGTTTTATTAAGTATTTATAACGATACTGAAATTGACACTTCTGTAAAAATGAGACTACTGGCCTGTTGCACTCTATGAAACAATTTAGGTTTTTATGATCCACTGTAATTTGGTATACAATCTTAAATTGTATTAATCCGATCAGTAAACTACTACAAACGAAAGATGGTGAATTTTTATGTGCTATCGAACTAATAAGAAATTGTACAATTTTTTGAGGATCTTCGATGAGGCTTTTAACAAAATGCTGTGTGATGCAAAGGAACTCGATGACGTTATTGATGTCCCAGCTGATTTCCAGTTAACAACCGCGTCACAACGTTCGTTGAAAAACTGTTAACTTTCTTTACGAAACGCGCGATGATCTGGCTGCAGATCCCAAATTCAAATTTAAAAAAGAGTTTTATTCTTTTACAATAGATCAAACTATTAATGCTTTAGAATCCAGATTTGATTTGATCAATACCTACAGCAATCATTTCCAATTTTTGTTCAACATACATGATTTGAAAAATTTACCTAAAAAGGAGTTATATAATATTATATGCCTTAAACATCTTGTTGACCTTGTCAGTAATTGTGGTAAGTGGAGAAAGGAGTTTTTCTAAATTAAAAATAATTAAAAATTTCTTACGTTCTACAACCATCCAAAATCGGCTAGACGGTTTGGCTAAATTCGCTACATAACATGAATTAGCAAAGAAAATTAATCTTAAAAATATTATTCAGAAGTTTGCTGAATTAAAAGTAAGAAAAAAACACTTTTAGTTTTTGACGTTATTTTTTACAGTATTGTATTATTGTATGTAGTTTGTTTAATTATGTCCTTTAATAGATATTACTCATTAAATACAATAGTGTCATAACTGAAAAAAACCTGGTTCCCAGAAAACGCAAAATAAAGTTTCACGGTGCCAGCAATCTGTGTACCATGCATTCTTCCGTACAGATGTTTACATATTCTAGTAGAGTGATTAATTGTAGTAAACATGCAGGAACGCAGTTTTTTTAAAAATAAATGTTACATTAAATGGAAATCTAATAAATCGATTGACAGTCATCTAGAATACGTTGGTGCAAGAAATATCTGCAAAAGTGTCATCACTAAAACTAAAAAGTTGTTCGAACAACGAAAATGCAATGAACTAGCTACATCTCCTTTAGGCAGTCGTAAATTTTGGTCTTTAGCAAAAGCCATTAGTAAAAACTTTCGAACATCTTCATTTCCCCCCCTGACATCTATTGACGGATCGGTAGTTGCTGATTCTGTAGACAAATCCAACGTTCTTGTGGAGTTGTTTGCATCAAACTCGTGTCTCAATGATTCTGGAAAAGATGTGCCCCTAGTCAACTCTTCTTCATACGTTATGAAACCAATTCATTTTCGGTACAAGCTCTTGGAATCGATCATCAGTAGGCTTGATCTCAATAAGACGACTGTCCCAGACGGTATCCTAGCTATTGTCTTAAAGAAATGTTCTCCCGAACTAGTACCAGTCCTATCTAAGCTCTATACGTTCTCTATATCTTCTGGGGAATTCCCTTCATCATGGAAGTTAGCAAATGTTCAACCTATTCCCAAAAAAGGTGATAAGACCGATCCCTCAAATTACAGACCAATTGCCATCACTTCCATTTTGTCTAAAATCATGGAAAAAGCCATCAATCAGCAACTGCTCACGTTCCTTGAAACTAACAAACTCCTTAGTGACCACCAATATGGGTTTAGGCAAAGTCGTTCAACAGGCGATCTTCTTTCATATGTGACCCAAGTTTGGAACAATACAGTAGAGCAGTCAGGTGAAACAGTTGTAGTCGCTTCAGATATCTCAAAGGCATTTGACCAAGTTTGGCATAAGTGTTTACTTGCCAAACTCACCTCCTTTGGGTTAAATGATACGCTCATCAACTGGGTTTTTAGTTTCCTTGATAAAAGACGAATACGTGTCGTAGTTGATGGCTGTTTTTCAAAAGAAGTTAGCATTAACGCGGGCGCACCACAGGGATCCGTTATAGCGCCTACACTTTTTCTGCTGTACATAAACGACCTTATTTCTTCAACAACTAACCCCATCCATTGCTTTGCTGACGATAGCACTCTTCACTGTAGTTCATCTCAGTCTACTCATAGTGATAATCCACCTTCTATGTCAAATCAAGAAATTAAAGCTGAAATGGCAAATTCAATCAACAAAGACATTCAACGTATTCTCGAATGGGGAAGCAATAATCTAGTTAAACTTAATGCTAACAAAACTCAGTGTTGCTTTATGTCCGCCAAAAAAGATCGATCATTTCCTGTTGTAAGTATGAATGGCTCAGTTCTTAAGTTTTCAGACTCATTACTCTGTTGGGTATGACTGTATCTTCAAATCTCTCATGGGTTGACCATCTTCTGTCAGCTACCAAAACAGCTGCTCGTAAAATAGGCTTGTTGTACAGATCTAAGCAGTACTTTACCTCTCGACAACTCCTTCTGCTGTGTAAGGCCCAAATTCGGCCTCATCTGGAATATAATTCTCACCTTTGGGTTAGTGCTCCCCAATACGCTCTCGATATCGTTGATCGTATTCAAAAGAGAGCGATTAGGCTTATAAATGACCCGTCCTTAACTTCTCACATACAGTCCCTTGAGCATAGAAGGATGGTTTCAGTTCTTTCTTTGTATTATCGTTATTACAACGGCTATTGTGCTGGTGAATTACATTCTTTGATACCATCTCCGGCTATCTTTGCGAAAAACACTCGGTTCGCTCATTCACATCATCAGTATGCAGTACAAATCTCCACTTGTCGTACCAAACGGGCGCAATCCACATTTTTCTACACGGCTTCTAAACTCTGGAATTATCTCCCTAGTTCCTGTTTTCCTCTCACTTATGATATGAGAAAATTTAAGGTAGCTGTTCATAGGCATCTATTGGCAATTCATTATCCCTCTATCCATCCTCCTAAGTGATCCTGAGTGCTTTAGCACGATAGGCCTTATTTAGCCTGTTCAGGTCCACAATCATAAAAAAAAAATACTAGTTTTTAAAAAGGAACAAACAAACTGCATTCGGTGTTGTGACTTATTAAAGTGAATATCAAGTTTAGAATGTGTAGTAAGTTGAAATATGACGTTCTTTATAAGAAAATGAAATCCTAATATTGAGTTAATCCTTTTTTATAATTAAAAATTATTATTAATGTTATTAAATACATAAATAAAAAGTTTACCTCGAGTAGGATTTAAACCTACGACCTGTACTTTGCTAGAGTACCGCGATAACCAACTGTGCTATCAAGATTCAAGCTTCAATCGATGTAAATTTTGTCTTTATGTATGTAGAACTGATGTAAATGCTAAATAAAATGAGATTACAATCAAATTACTTATATTAATGGAATGTGAGCCTGCAATATCGCAAGGAATCACACATACCAAAGCAACCTGACTAACATTAATTTATTATTTTTTTATTATGAATGAATAAGGTCAAAGGTAAATATGTAATTAAAAATTATTATTAATTTAATTAAATACAGAAATAAAAAGTTTACCTCGGGTAGGATTTGAACCTACGACCTGTACTTTGCTAGTTCAATTCTTATTGCTAAAAGTCGTTTGCCAGTGAATATGTACAACTGGGAGACTATCAAATTATATTTTTAGAAAAGAAACATCTTTAATTTTCACAAAATACAGAAATTTTACAATATTAAGTTTATAATGTTATAAGTTCTTATAGTAATAAACTGCTATAATATTTTGGAACGCGGTTCTCATTAATTAAATCCAACAAAACCGCTTTTTTCTTTTCTGCGACGCCAGGGTTTTGATTGAACACAGGCTTCAGAATTAACCCATTTGCATTTTTATTTTTATAATCTCAACCGTCTGAAACTCGTCACTGTAAGTGTGTTTATAGTATATCGACGTTGTGGAATTCCGCTCAATTTTGAAAACTTTCACATCATGAATCTTGAGGTTTGCCATGTTTAGTGGCCCAATGTTGGAAGCTAGATCCTTGATATCAGAAAAATCTTCATAACTCAATACATTTACACTAAAAGGTTTACTCTGTTTCTTCATAACCTTAATGGCAGATATAAACCCGCCAGGTGTATAAATTTGATCACTTCTTAATTGTTTGATTAAATATTTGTGAGTAATGGATTTTATTCCAAGGCAGCGTACGACATAAAAGTATAGGCCGACATTAATTTATTTTTTTGTTGCCCCACGCACTTATCGGAGTAAAAGATAATTTCCGTATCAGACATTGTTGCTTTCTTCTGTAGATATTTCACACATGTACCTAATTCGTTAACACCTCGATTGGCATGTGACTCATCCCACACGTAGGATTCACAAGCATTTGTTTGTAAGTCATAAATTGTGAAATTATATGCATTCTCCTTTTCATTGTCACTGGCATTTTCATATGCAACGCAACTTCCGTATAAATCTTTCTTTAGGAACAAAAAACGATATATTAAATTCCTGTGTGAATACACGTTGAAATGTCGCGTAACTTCCGTAGAGTTTGTTTTCCTCGTTGCACTGATACATAATCTCTATCGATATCTGCCAATGAACGACCACCATCTATACGCTACCCTGGGTATGGAATTTATATGCTGTCGAATTCCTTCGCGTATAGCTGGGTCTAAGGTCTTGTGTCCTAGCATTTATGCCTAACGTATTACTAAAAAATGTCTTACAAATGCTAACTTTCTCGCTGCTCTTAATGAAGTAGAAAACATTATTCTTTTGTCGTGGTTGTCCAGTACCTCCAACACGAGTGTATCTATATTTTGGATCAATAAACACCATACAATTATTGATGAACTGTCGCTATTCCTCAATATCGTCCAATGACTAATAAGCTGTAAAGAGCTGTTGTCTCTCTTCCTGACTGAACTTTGATGCAAATCGCAGTTTACATTTTTCTCCACATGTAGCCCTCATCTCCCTTCGTTGTCGAATTGTTTTCTTGCTCTTATGAGTTTTCATATTCTTATCCACTGTTTCCTAATTTCTTTGAAATATTCCTTTTCCAGTTGACTGTATTTAGCTTGCGTTTCACACCTTTCTTAGTAGGACTAACCAATATACAAGTAACATTCTGAGATATGGCTGAATCGTTGTTTTTGTCAACTAAAGGTTTTTTGGCGTTACCCCATGAAGTATCAACACGATTTTGGTCGGTCGGTTTGCCTGAATTATCTTTTTCACTGTCGTATCTTTGCATTTTTCAGGAACGTATAACTTATCCTTGACGCTATCATCGCAATCTTCAGGGAACAACGAATTGAACTGGATGAAGAAGAACTAGACGATAAAGCGGATGTCTTTGAACGTCGACAAATGGTGCTGGTGATATTGTCCCGACTTCCTGCATTAACAAGAAGTACGTAAATATACAAAACCAACACCATTATTTAGTTACTATTTGAGTATCTTATAGTATATACCAGAAAATGAGGGTAAGTTTTAATCTATGTATTCAACTCTTGAAAAATTGTCTTATAATAGTAGTTGGATTTTGTGGGACACCTCACCTTTCACTTTTCTACGTCACAAGCCTCCGAGTTGTGGAACACCTCACCTTTCACTATTTACATGGGGATCGTATTTTTTCACCCCTATGGCTTCTTTTCAGAGCCCATTTTCAACCCTTGATAGAATTTTTACCCTAATTACGGCCTCTTTTGTAGTTTAGCCCCTGGACGGTAGGCAAATGCGTACGCATAAAATGTTCTAGTAAGGGGCCCTAATTCTAACTTGTAAGACATGTGTTGATCTTCGAAACTTGTTATCGGGCGTTCGCCACCTATCGCGGCCCCCTGGTTGGAAATGGTATGGGGCCCTAACCCGCATAAAACAAGTGCAGAAACTAGCTCTTGACCCTTGGCCCCTATCGTGGCCCCCTTGGTGCAATTGTATGTGGGTTCTAACCTAATCTTATATGACAGGTGTAGGCCTTCGCCCCCCGTCATAAAAAATTGTATTCTAATAAGGTGGCCCTAGCCTTGTAAGACAGGACTTATATCAGGTCTGCGCCCTGGTCCCCTTTGAGTTAAAATTGATTTTTAGCGCCATCTAGTTGTGTATAGACTAACGAGTGTTTTCTCTAATAGAAGTTGATCATGCACACCTCTCTCTTTCTCTCTCTCGTTTATCCGTATCTCTCTCTCTCTCTTTCTCTCTCTCTCTCTCTCTCTCTCTCACGCACCACGCGCACGCGCACGCCACGCACCACGCACGCACGCACGCACGCACGCACCACACGCACACGCACACACGCACACGCACACGCACACGCACACGCACACGCACACGCACACGCACACGCACACGCACACGCACACGCACACGCACACGCACACGCACACGCACACGCACACGCACACTAACGCGCACGCGCACGTGCACGCGCACACGCGCGCACGCGCACACGCACACGCACACACACACACACACACGCACGCACGCACGCACGCACGCACGCACGTACGCACGCACGCACGCGCACACACACACACACACAAATCAATTAATTAATCAATTACTCAATCTCAAACAAATCATGCTCGATCAAATCAATCAGATTAATCTCAATCAATCAACCAAATCAACAAATCATCTCTTACGAGTAAGTTAAAAGTGATAAGGAAATCACGTCAGTTTCTGTTTGAAACAGTTTATCTCGACAACGGTTCGAAATCCAAATAGCATTATCTGATTAAAGTCAATCTAAAATTGGATATAGAACTCAAAAATGTGTAAATATACAGGGTGTTCCGTTTGAAAAAATTGACTTCCACTCCTTTTTTCATGTGAACAAAGTGTCTGCATTTTTTAAAGATCCTGTATGAGGCAAATAAAAATATGACTCGAAGTGAAAATCCTCATGGTATCACTCCACTCCATTTCGAATTTGATCGTCTTAGTACCAGAGAGTTCAAGATTATCAGCGTTTATAAAAGTACATGCTTTGTAAAAAAAAATCGAAATTAATTTATATCTCTTAAACGGGAATAGATAGGTATAGGGAAATAGTACATGAAGTTGTTGACAAAGTAATAGGAAATCATAATATGATATTATATACAGGGTGTTCCATTTGAAAAATCAAAGTAGTCGCTACTTTATAGTAGAATCGGCAACGCCGCATTTTTTTATGACGGGGGCGAAGACGTACACCTGTCTTATAAGATTAGGTTAGAGCCCACATACAATTGCACCAAGGGGGCCAAGGACCAAGAGCTAGTTTCTGCACTTGTCTTATAGGGTTAGGGCTCCATATCATTTCCAACCAGGGGGTCGCGATAGGGGGCGAATGCCCGAGAACAAGTTTTGAAGATCTACAAAATACACATGTCTTACAAGTTATCATTAGGACCCCTTATTAGAACATTGTATGCGCACGCATTTGCCTACCTTCCAGGGGCTAATCTACCAAAGAGGCCAAATTAGGATGAAAATTTCATCTAGAGGTTAAAAATGACCACCGAAAAGAAGTCATAGGTGTGAACTGACAAAACTGTTCTTAACACAACCAATAGGACTCTAATTAGGGTGAAAATTCCATCAAGGGTTGAAAACGGCCTCTGAAAAGGAGCCATAAAGAAGGTTCTTAATACAACCAAATTAGGGTGAAAATCAAGGGTTGAAAATGCCCTCCGAAAAGAAACCATAGGGGTGAAAAAATATGATCCCCACGTGGGCATGTAAAAAGTGAAAGGTGAGGTGTCCCACAGCTCGGAGGCTTGTGACGTAAAGAAGTGAATGGTGAGGTGTCCCACAAAATCTAAGATGGCGGCCAAGGGTAAATTAGATCTACCAATACCTGACGGCTCTGCCATTGGCGTAAGCACATTAGTTATATCATGCTGTGTTGTTTTAGTGATAGATTCTTGTTCCTTACTAGTCAATTCTCTATCATTATCCATCTATGTGGCTGGCATTTGTCCCTAGCCATTTTACACATTATTTTTCCACGAGAATTAATTTTACAAATATACCTGGAAATAAAATAATAATAAATCTTAATTTTTTAAAAAAACCAAAGTTTCACAGGAATTGAGTAGCAAGAGCGTCATAAGTGTAAATATGCATGACTCTTGCATGAGGTTTAAATTGATACTTGTAGTAAAAACGTCGTAATGCTACATATTACAATAGTACAAAATTTTATTCAACTTTACATTTCTTGTAAAAGCGCACAACACGAAGTAATACACCAATATAACCTGTTCTTCAGT
This sequence comes from Vesta saturnalis, assembly GCA_036346205.1. NCBI lineage: Eukaryota > Metazoa > Arthropoda > Insecta > Coleoptera > Lampyridae > Vesta > Vesta saturnalis. Next base: position 3,420,219 of record JARFJB010000903.1, read on the forward strand.
GCAATAACGTCATATTTAGATATAATGTCAATGTGAAACATGCACATACAGATTTTCATAACGGTACATGTGAAAATATTACGTCATGCATTTCATGAATCATATTAAACTTACCTTCAAAGCAGTTTCGTATTAACACACGATAGGACTTTCTTGCATAATAGAGCACGATGCTGCGCTAATACCCTCAACTGCACAACTGAGATACTGCAGTGTTGCAATCATCAAAATCTTCAAACCGGTATGTCACAAGAACGATATTTGGCGCCATCTAGCTGTGAGTTTTGCTGTTACAGATATGACGTTCTTACAGTTAAATGTACATTCCAAATACGTTGCTTTTGTACAAACAATAGCAAATTGCACATTTTTGAGTTATGACGATGTTGTATTTAATGAGTGATATGCGTTACTCACTCATTTTACTTACTATTATCTTGTGGTTCGTGTTCAATGTAAACCAATGGTAGTCAACCTGGTCCCTACCTCCTACTAGTGGGCGTTCCAGCTTTCATGATGGGCCGTGGGGTTTTAAAAACATTTTCATTAGGTTTTCATAAAATCCCCTTGACAGTTCAAATTTTAAAAAATACACTAGGTATTTGAATCGCCCGCGCATAAGTTAAGTTCACGTTTCTAAGTGAAATGTTATGGCGCTATAGTGCGAACGCCGATACACGGCTCAAGCTCTTTTGTTTCCGGTGTACTGGTCAGATGTCAGCTGATCGCTGATTAGTATGCAGATAGATTTGTGAAAATGAGCAAGTGCCTACAGCTTCAAACAAAATATTATAAAATATAGTAAGCCCATGTCTCAACAAAAAAAAGAAATACGCTCGTGGCTATTCGCCAGAGTACCTGAAGATTCGTTTCATAGAATCCGTTGTAAATAAACAACATCCAATGTGTTTATTGTGTCATAAAACATTATCCAATGAGGCAATGAACCCAAGTCGATTGCAAGAACATCTTTCTACAAAACATCCAAATGATAAGGACAAGCCCATTGGATATTTTCAGGAAATATATATAAAATTACAAAATTGTTCAACAATCGTAGCATCGTTTAAGAAATAACATGCAGAACACGAAGATGGATTAACTGCCGCTTATCGCATTCCACAATTAATTGCAAAAAGTTGTAAAGCTATAATATTGGAGAAACTGTAATAAAACCCTCTATAAAACAACTTATCTCGTATTATGCCTTAATTTGCTGTAACTTTATACATTTTATAAAGTTACCTCCTTACTTAAATCGTCATTATTGTGGAACTGGTGGGCGGTTAAAAAAATTTACTACTAACCGGGGTGCAAAAGTGGGAGGTAGGTATAAAAAGGTTGTTTACATTGTAAACAATGCTCAATACCTAAAGATACAAAATTTTATTGTTTTATGCTTAGCGTCCTTCCTTTCTAGTAAAAAAATTGTTGAAATTTTGAATTCAGGGCTGACTGTGAAGGGGGGCATGTCACGTTTTTGTACCGGCCGACAAAACTGCTAGCGCCGATCCTGAATTCAAACCATTTCAAAGGATGTAAAAAGTAATTTAATATTATCATGTACACAAAGTATTTTAAGAGTAAAATGTCTACTATACGTTATCTCTATTTTATCACGCAATATAATTTTTATTATAATTACAGGAAAAATAAGATGAACAAGTAAAAGTTTACAGAGAAACTCAAAGTTTGCTAAAAACCAAAGAAAAAATCCATATAAGGTTAAACCAACATTCTCCATACTTCTTGAGGGTTTTGACTGAATTTGCTAGAATGCTACATAGGCACTGACCGACTTTTTAAAATACTCGCATTTTAATGAATCTATTTAAATTGTTTGCATCATTCAGTTTAATTTTTATAATGGCTTTTATACTTGCAAATAACGTAATTGGCACACACTCTTTCTCCTAATTTCTTATTACTGTTTCAGTTATGTTTGAATACTAAATTAACCACAGTTCACAGGATGCAAGTTCAAACTGTTCATTCTTTAGAAAATTTCTTGACTATTTTTTGTATGAGATAACATAAAAAATACAAATGATTGTATTATCAAAGAGAGAAAACGCAAAATCTGATTTAGTGTTTTCCAATAATGTAAAACATGTTGCTTAATTACCGTTTTTGTTTTTCCTCGCGGGCATGTTCAATAAAAATAAAATGTAACGCTTAAACAAGTTGTTTATGTATTAGTTTATAGTATCAGTTGTAATAGTTTAAATTATAATAAATTCATTATTGGATGTTAACCCATACATAAATAGTCAATATTATAACATATTTAGAGAGGGGATTTAGTTAATTATTATGAGATTATGTTAACACCATAATCCTGGATTTGCTACTACGTGTAAATTTATTATTGTTTTGATTTAAAGATAATGGATTAATTTAGTTAACACCAAATAACTTTTCAGATATACCAATTTTCTAATAATTCGTTTTCCAAATTAAAATTGCATTGAATTCAGTTTTATGTCAAACGTTGTTCACAAACCCACGCTTAAAAATAATAATATGTACACATTTGTAAATGATGTTCTGGAATAATTAAAAAAATAAAAAATGTATTTGACTTTAATAAATCCTGAGTTTTAGAGGTGGGAGGCAAGTATACCACATGTCAGTCGGGAAGATACCATCACCCTTACCATGGGATTTTCTGAACTCTTTCGTATCCTTAACCTATTCTCATCATATTTTTCCTTTCGCTCTCCCTATGGATGTGCTTTCTATGGCAAAATATGCCGGACGTAAAATCCTACCCCGTTGAGATGGCCGGGAAGGCAGGGCTCAAGCGACCTCGCTCATCGAAAGTATTCACTTTCTTGTCCATTAGTGTAACATCCGCGGTACCAGGTCTAATCTTAATGCTGCTCACCAACACCTTGAACAATTACAACTTGACATTTTGTTTCTATCTGAAAACTATGAAAACCTCGATTCAGCCGATTTGCAATTTCGCCACTACAATCTTCACTCTAATTTTCGGTACAAAGGAGTGTATGCTTATCTCTTGAAAGAGGTTTTCTTCTTTTCTGGTCCTAAATTTGTGAAATTTTACTGTTGCATTTACAGGTCTTGCAATGACAGCAACTTTTAAAACTTCTTCGATTACCTTAGTTTGAAAGTAGATCTTGTGTCTCAGTTTCCATGCTGCGATACCTCAATTCTGAGAGATTTCAATGTTCTTAACACTAATTGGCTTCTATATTCATCTAGTACTAATCCTGCTGGTCATGGTCCAGAAATATTTCCTATTTCATGTTATCTAACACACTGAATTCTGAACCCACAAGAATCCCTGATAACACTAACCATACTCCACATCTTTTGGACCTCTTTCTTACATAAAACACACTTGTTTATAAAACTTCAGTTCTTTTCCCACCAGATCTATCTGACCATTATCTAAGAGAATTAACTTCTACTGCTCCTAATTCCTCTGTTGTTCGTAACACTGATAGAACCTTGTGGTGTTTTAAGTCAGCTAAATGAAGTGAGTTTTAGTTGTCCTAGACTTTCGACAGTGCTCTTTCAGTATCTGATGTCATCCTTATGGGCATGGTGTTATACATCCCCAAAAAACAAATGGTATAGGTCATACTCGTTCCCAACCCTGGTATAATAGGGCTTGTGACTATGCAATATATTTGAAAAATAAATCTTATACAAAATGGAAATTTAATAAAACGGTCGAGAGCCATGCAGACTAGCAAATACTAGCACAAGCCTTATCACTAAAGCTTAAAGGTTGTTTGAACAACAAATCTCCTTTAGTCAGTCGTAATTGTTGGCCTTTAGCTAAAGCTAACATTAAAAACTGTGGAACATCTTCATTTCCCCCATAACAGTTTTTGGCGGATTTGTAGTTGCTGATTCTGTAAACAAAGCCAATCTTTTGTAGATTTGTTGGATCAAACTTGTGTCTTAACGACTCTGGAAAAGATGTGCCCCTAATCAACACTTTTTCGTACGCTATGAGACCAATTCATCCTCAATACACTCTACTAGAATCGCTTATCAGTAGGCTTGACCTCAATAAGCCGACTGGCCCAGACGGTATCTCTTCCTATTGTCTTAATGAAATGTTTCCCCGAACTAGTACCAGTCCTATCTAAGCTCTATTCGATTTCTATGTTTTCTGGGGAATTTCCTTCACAGTGGAAATTAGCAAATGTTCAACATATCCTTAAAAAAAGCGGCAAGACCGATCCTTCTACTACTTCCATTTTGTTTAAAGTCATGGAAAAAGTCATCAATCAACAACTACTTTACTTCCTTGCATCTAACAAACTCCTTGGTGACTACCAATATCATTTTAGGAAGAGTCGTTCAACAGGTGATCTTTCGTATATGACTCAAGTTTGCAACAATATATTAGAACAATCCGGTGAAACTGCTGTAGTCGCTTTAGATACCTCAAAGGCATTAACAAAGTTTGGCATAAGTGTTCACTTGGCAAACTAACCTCGTTTCCTTCATAAAAGACAAATACGTGTCGTAGTTCAAAAGAAGTTTACGTTAACGAAGGCGTGCCAGAGGGATTAGTTATGGTACCTATACTTTTTCTGGTATATATAAATGATCTTATTTTTTCGACTAACCCGATCTATTGTATTGCTGACGACAGTGCTCTTGATTGTAGGTCATTTCAGTCTATTGATAATGAAGCCACTAAAGCTGAAATGGCGATTTCAATCAACAAAAACTTTCAACGTATCCTTGAATTTGGAAATCATAATCTGGTTAAATTTAATGCTAATTAAACTCAGTGTTGCCTTGTGGCCGCCCAAAAATACCGATCATTTCCAAAACAGCTGCTCGTAAAATAGGCTTTTTGTACAGTACAGTACATACAGTACTTTACCTTTCGACAACTCTTTTTGCTACATAAGGCCCAAATTAGCCCTCATCTACAGTATAATTCTCACCGTTGGGTTGGTCCTCCCCAATACAGTCCCTTGAGCTTAGAAGAATCTTTTCAATTCTTGCTTTGTACTACCGGTATTACAATGGCTATTGTGTTGTTGAATTACATTCTTTGGTACCATCTCAGGCCTCCTTTGATAGCAATACTTGGTTTACTCATTCACATCATCCATATACAGTACAAATCTCTATTTGTCGTAAAAAACGAACACAATCTACATTCCTCTACACGGCTTCTAAACTCTGGAATGAACTTCCTAGTTCCCGTTTTCCTCTCACTTACGACATGAAAGAATATGAGATAGCCGTTCATAAGGATCTCTTGGTAATTCAATATCCCCCTCCTTAGTGTTTCTGAGTACTTTAGTAAGTTAGCCTAAAACTCAACCTTTTCAGGGTCACGATTACTAAAAAAAAACTTTATGTAAATAATACAAAGTGTTAGTAAATTATCGTTCAGAACGATGATTAAATAAGTTATTTATTAACTTACAGTACTCTAATATCTAATAAGTTATAGCCACTTCGTTACACTTTAATTTTTTGCTCTAGCAAGCAAGTATTCCTAAAGTGACAGGATATTATATATTACACTGTGCATATAAAAGTTTGTTTGTGGTTCAAGATTTGTGACGTGTGTAATCTTCTTTCTAATACTTTCTGTTTAGTTACTCGTTCGTACTTTGCTTAGCACTGTTCATACCAGGGAGGTTAGATATTACAACTCCCTGGTTCAAACCCAGATCGATTCATACACATGACTATTCATATCCACGATTCGTACCCAGCTCTATCCATACTCATCACGATTTGACCCGTATAAGGGTATTCATATTGTAACGCTACATGATTCACTCCGGTGTATAAACATGATTCACTCCGGTGTATAAAAACAACACGAACTAAACTCTCTCTTAAGTGTCCACGTTCACAAGACAAACCAATATTTTTTTACTCACTTTCAAATTCCTTCAGCTTGTATTTGCATCCTTGTGATAAAATTGTAATGTTCAATAGGGAAGATTATTTAGGTTCACAATCAGAATCAAATCTTGACATCAGATCCTTCTAACTACATGTATACTTGTCCATATTTAATGAAATTTAATGGCCCGAGATGGCATTAAAGAATGTAATTCAGCAGCACAATAGCCACTGTAGTCCGATAGTATGAAGAAAGAATTGAAGCGATTTATATATATATATATATATATATATATATATATATATATATATATATGATATATACTCTTTTGATGGGTTACTCTGCTTTCACTTTCTTCGATTTCCCTTTTTTCGTTGTTGTTTTCGTAGCTACTATTATGTTTATTCTCGCTTTATATTGTGACGGAGTATACCCCGGCCGAACTAATAGACGAATAAGCACAATAGTAGAAAGACATCGGATAGCAGTAATGCAGAACGCCACATTATCTTTGCGCAACACGTACAGAGCATTGCGGCGCACAACATCAATTTTGAGCAAACAAAAAGTGTAGCAAACAACCTAAATGCAAGAGATGGGACACGGAGACTACCACAGCCATAGAAATTAGTACTAATCAAACAAAAACAACACCGTCCGAGATAAACACAATAACAGCTATGAAAGCGAAAGCGAAACCAACAAATTAAAAAAGGGAAATCGGAGAAAGTGAAAGCAGGAAAATCCATCAAAAGAGTATATAATCAGGATACTACATCGGAATCAGTTCGAGCAACGAGAAGCAGAATTAAAGTACCAGCGTCTTCAGCATGACGAATCGTCATCGTAATAATACAAGTTCTTATGGGTACTATAACGATACACAAGGAGTTAAACCCGAGAAAAATGTAATAAATAATTATATATATATATACAGGGTGTCCCAAACTGATTTGACCACCTATAACTTGATAACGAATAAAAATATGTGAATAAAACAAAAACTATTCTTTACAGCTGCCAATGTACTTTAATATTGGCTGTTAAAATTACCCCCACTTGAACTACCCTTGAAAGGACAACCCCCTCCCTTTAAATTTTAAATAGCACCCCCTATATTTTTTTATAAATTATGATGCATGTTATGCCCACGAATGTGTCAATTTTTACAGAATTAAAATCGATCACTAAATGCGGAAGAAAATGCAATTTTTATTTATACATTTATTTATATGTTTCAGTCAAGTCGGTCATGACGGACGCCGTGAACAACCATAATACAACAAATCAAACTGAAATGAGTTACCCGTTTAAGGGACTTAGGAATAAATTATTGATAATTCATTATATTAAATGTTCGAATTGCAATCCGCCTGCCTGAACACAATGTTCAAACCTTTCTATAAGATTTATGTTACATGTTTCATGAATCATCTGAGCGGTAATTTGGTGACATGCATTAGTGATTTTTCTTTTTAAATCCTCTATTTTTTCTGGTTTAGATTGGTAAACTATGTCTTTCAAAATTCCCCAGAAGAAATAATCTAAAGGTGATAAGTCTGGGGAACGAGCTGCCCACTTAATTTCTGGTGCTAAATTTGCGATAAAATTATTGCCATAAGCGTTATGAAAGAAATTTGTAACAGCATTCGCATTATGAACAGGGGCTCCATCTTATTGCCAACACATCACTCTTCTTTCATTCAAAGGAATGTCTTCCAGCAATTCGAGTACAACATTTTGCAAAAAATGCAAATATCTCTGGCCGGCCAAAGTTATAAACATATAAATAAATGTATAAATAAAAATTGCATTTTCTTCCGTATTTAGTGATCGATTTTAATTCTGTGAAAATTGTCACATTCGTGGACATAACATGCATTATAATTTATAAAAAAATATAGAGGGTGCTACTTAAAATTTTAAGGGAGGGGGTTGTCCTTTTAAGGGTATTTCAAGTGGGGGTAATTTTAACAGCCAATATTAAAGTACATTGCAGCTGTAAAGAATAGTTTTGTTTTATTCAAATATCTTTATTTATTATCAAGTTATAGGGTGGTCAAATCAGTTTGTTATCAAATCTTTTAACGCTTTTCCTGTCGATGGTAGAGGGGATAGGAATTGATTATACGTAATTATATGTATGCGTAAATATATTCTAATCTAATAGTTAAAGAAAATTGTTAATTAAAAAATAGTTAATTCACGTTATCTTATGTACCACAGATTTTCAACTCTTCACAGAGTATTATATGTACTTAGGTGTAGTGTATATGGATGTCTGTTTCATTGACATATTTAGCTTGTTGTTATTGTTTGTCAGTTTAGCAGTGGTATAAGTAAAAGTCTCGTAGTCTCTGTAAGTTTGTTATTATACTATACGTACTCTAGATTGTTTCATTAGGCAGAGAGTTGCGCATTTAGTCGTGTTATGTTTAATTTGGAAGGTGAAGCTGTGTAGGTGCATAATCGTTAGACTAATTTGAAACTCTTGGTGACGTATACGTTTTATGGCTTAAAATGTAACTGCGCCTTTGCTACTAATATTTTATTTAGGTGCTAACGTATTACTCTCTGGTTACTCTCTGCAGTACAAAATTTGTTTAGTTTAGCTTCTTAGTGAAGCTGACTTACGTGACGTTTTTTTTTAATTTATAGTAATAAAATCTTGTAATTTTTGAGGTTATAGCTATTAAAGGCAATTGGAAATTATCAATTCTCATTGGACAAATTATTTCAACATAACATGTCTGTATAATAAACATACCGATTTTATGTAAACAATACGTTCCATTCAAATGCACTTTCTAAGAAATTAAACCAATGTAAACAATAATTACGAAATTATTATCAAGAAAGGTAAAATACCAATTCCTCAAATAATTTCAACATAATAAGTGTATCAAGGTAATAAAGTGAATTTTTTAAGGTGAATGTGCAGTTTAATTGCCCAGGCTTTTTAGTATAACTATACAACATATTTTTTAATGCGTTCATAGCAAAAATGGGCAACATTATAAAAACAAAACTTATGTTTTTTTTAATAATTGTGGGCCTGAACAGACTAATTTGGCCAATCGTGCTAAAGCGCCCAGGATTAAATTTTTCATATCATAAGTAAGAGGAAAACAGGAACTACAGGAACTAGGGAGATTATTCCAGAGTTTAGAAGCCATGTAGAAGAATGTGAATTGCACCCGTTTGGTACGACAGGTGGAGATTGGTACTGCATACTGATGATGTGAATGAGCGAACCGAGCATTCCTAGCAAAGGTATCCCGAGATGGTATCAACAAATGTAATTCAGCAGCGCAATAGCCATTGTAATGCCGACAATACAAAGAAAGAACTGAAACAATTCTTCTATGCTATAGGGACTGTATGCCAGAAGTTAAGGACGGGTCATTTATAAACCTACTCGCTCTCTTTTGAACACGATCAACGATATCGCGAGCGTATTGAGAAGCACCAACCTATAGGTCGAAATTGGACCTTACATAGTAGAAAGAGTAGTCGGGAGGTAAAGTACTACTTAGATCTGTACAAAAGCCTATTTTACGAGCAACTGTTTTTTTAGCTGACAAGATGTCAACCCATGATAGATTAGAAGATATAGTCATTCCCAACAGAGTACTAGAGTCTGAAAACTTAAGACCTGAGCCATTCATACTTACAACTATGTCAAATGGACGTTTAAAACTTCATGTCAGATAGAAGTTAATAGACATATAGATGCTAACTTAAAAAAATCCAAAGCTGCCCGCTTCTATAAAATACCAATGGTACAATATAAGCATTTTCAAGCCTATTTACTCAATTTTTAAACTTAGTTAGCTTTATATTATATAATGTTTATAAAGAACAGTTACGTAAAAAAATTTTGTTTAAAAAATCTGTCCACACCTTTTCTTATAAAATTAATTGTTACTCAGATATTGAAAAAGTAACACTTAAATTCTACCTTAAGTAATTCTTGGCGCTAAATCACGCATCGTATCAAAAAATTGCATAGAACATAATTAATCGATATGTTTAAGGTCTATATGTTGGTATTTTTATATCTTTGGAATATATTTCAGAAATATTTGGTAAGAACCAAAAACTGCTTCTAATAAACTCCGTCCCGCCGCTGAATTTCTCCCAAAACTCAGTCAGCACCAGAAGAAATGAAAACAACGTACGCACCCACGCACGCACGCTGACACATAACCAAACAAACCCACGCAGATAAATACAATCACGACACTTGAGGCACGTTCTCTATCATAGGATTTTGTTGCTCTGAGACGACCTGCATCTGAGGGACATTTCCTACTACGTGTATCCTGTGTGTGAGTCAATGCCCATCATTTCTCAACTTTCATAGTGCCCATCAGCACGTAATTATTTGAAAGGTTAAAGCAATGTTCAAATGACCCATTGATCACTCCCACCTTTCAAATTTTGCCCACATAACTCATCAAGATTAAAACAACATTAATGCAAAAATCTTACACAACTGGTTAAAAAAAACATTGATGCAAAAACTATTATAATACCAAACGAACAATATACGACTACTGGCATCTCAAGAACGAACTATTCAATTGAAGCCACAAAAATTGAGAAGAGACATCGTACACTCAATAAACGAGACGGCAGCTGAAGATTACCATAAATTTGGAAAGACATTATTACACAAGTCGTTCCAAACTTTCAAGCAATTCCATATATAGTACACTTATTTGGTAATTAGTTAAGGGTTGACTTGTTTCATAATTTTTAATATGTTTCATTCTTGACAAAGGTGACGGCACGTTATAGAACAGTTGAATTTTGAAATACAGGGTCGCCAATGTAGCGGGAAATTTTGAAGTACCCACTTTTTTCAGAAAATGTTTATTTTCAAAACTTTTTTTTACAGGTTTGAGTAGAGGAAGGTATGCCATTTTATGTCTTAAAAGTAATTCCGCTCAAATTGGAACCATGTCTTTGTAAACACTTTTCTAACATTTGAAAAATTGAAAAATTTGACAAAATTGTTTTCAACATCTTTAACAATTTTAATAGATATTACTACTGACGAAGATAACTGTAAGTGTTATCGAAACGTTTAGACTGTATAGTAACCCCAAAGCATAAGGCAAACCACAAACATCCCAACACCACAAACAAGTATGAAAACGCACAAAGAAACTAAAACATTCAAAAATATAGTAGCAAACATACGCAAACACTTAAACACGTAAATCCACAAATACGCAAACGAAGAAACTATCAATCACGTAAGAACGCTAGCACAAAACACTGTAGACCATGTAAACACAGAAACACACAAACACCTGAAATCGCAAACTACAAAATAAATTAAACTAACCAACAAACACACAAGAACAGCGAACTTGAACGAAACAAGGAGAAAATCGTGCCAAAGGATTCAACATACATGCAAGTACATAACCATACACATACGCACAATCAAATGTACAAACATGCATTCAAATCAGACTTGCTATATTGCCTTAGCATTTTTAATGATTAAATAATAAGTTTAAGTTATTGTGTTTTCCTGGATTTTCCTTGAGGCTAGGTAACGAGTATATGAATCATTCTAACCGTATTGCAAGAAAAAAAACACAGTGTCAACCTACCGGCAGTCCACGAAGAGGCGGTCTTTTGATAAAAACACTGATGTAGCCCACCGATGGGCCACAGAAGTCCTTATTCCGATGAAAACTACCTTATTTCGATGAGTGCTTACCACAAAAGTACTTTTACAAACATAAAAATGCACAAAGTGAGTAGCATTTGTATTCACATAGCGATAAAAAAGAAGCAGATCAGTGTACATGTGTAGAACCAGAGTTGATAATTGCATTGTGTAAAGTATCTAATGGCTAAAAATATTTATGTGTACCAAACTAAAATGATGATCCAGATTAGTGCGCATGTTCAAAATTAGAATCTGATATGATAGTTGACTACTATAAAATAGCTGAAAACATCTATTAGCTATCGTATTAAAATATCAGTCATCGAATTAGATGTTTTATAGCAAAAAGAACTTTTGTGTACTACCGGTGGGTCACACTTCCACTTTTATCGAAATAAAGCCTTTTTGTGTACTACCAGTTGGCCACATCAACTTACTATGTTATCACTAAAAACGCCAAAAAAAACTTGCGCGTCTAATATAAATGCATATATAGATCTGGATGTTTGGGCTGATTCCTATTGCATGTTTTAGTTTCTTTGGTACCTATATTTTTTGGCTTGTTTCGTGCAAGCTTGGTGTGTTTGTTAGTTTAGTTTTTAGTTTTTTTGGAGTTTGCGTGATCTCGTCTTTGTGTATTTTTTTCGGTTTACAGTGTATGGTGCTCGCGCAAACCGAGCTGGTTGCGTAATGGTGACACGACCTGCTTAGCATTCGTGAGGTAACGGGTTCGATTCCCGTTACCGTCTACCTTGTATGAGGTTTTTTCAGGGGGTTTTCCTCATACACATGTAGCGATATGGTCACTGCGTATATGCACACCATGTGCGGCTACTTAGACGAATGCTGGGGTAGCATTTTCCCCCTCAGAACCCTAATTCCGTTCCTTCTGATCCTGTCCTGACCACACCCATCCTTAATCCTATCATACATATATACGTAATGTATGTATGCTGGGAATCCATGATTGTGGCTGAAGGAGCTCGGAAAGCTCGAGCAGCGCGCCCTCCCCCTTGGGGATTGTTAGTTCATTTGTTGTTGTATGGATTTATGGGTTTGAGTGTTTACATAACGCTTGTTCGCTGCTAAATTTTTTCATGTTTTAGAATGTTTTCACATTACGTGATTCTACTGTACATTTATTTAAAAACGCAATTTTGTTATGTTACTTTAATTTGTTTTGTAAATTTCCTGTCTGATGTCAGTTGTGCGATATCTGTGCATTTCAAATAATGCAAAGCATTACAAGATTATTAGTGACCTGAAGATAGCAAATGCATATAATACTGTGGCAATCTTAGACATATATATATATATATATATATATATATATATATATATATATATATATATATATATATATATATATAGGTGTTACAAAAAGTAGGCCAATCCGTTAACCACATATTCTTTGGGACAAAATAAGGGGACTTTTCTTATGTCACTTTTCATTTGAACGCTTCCTTTTCGATATACAGGGTGTCAAACTTCACTTTTTAAAAGTGTATTTTTTATTATCTCTGGTGTGTTTTAAGATATCGTTTTCAAATTTGGTACAAATCTTACTCTTTTCTAAGTGCACCTTCTGTATGATTTTAAGTAAAAAATTCAAAGAACTAATAGAAAAATAAGAGGGGTGTGGTAACCTTTAACCCCCATTTTTTCTGACGAACGCCTATGAACGTCGCATCCATTTTTATAGTAGTTTGATGATTTATCTAACTTTTTTGGCTCTTGTAAACTTTTGATTTAATGCTTCCTTTATGACATACTTTTAGTTATTCGACTAGGTGATTTTTTAACAATTTTTTATTTTATTAATCAGAATAAATTCATAAGAATAACTTAAAACAATCAATTGTGCTAATAATTATAATACGAAGTTGGATGCAAATAATTAAATTAAATGTTCGATGTGTCCACCGCCTTCGCGAATGCACCTTCTGGCTCTTTTTATAACTGAAAACCGAATATTTTGGAAAATATTCGGTTTCAATCTAAATACCTCTGCACCTTCTGCGATGCGATCCTCAATTGATTTTGATTTATTATTATTTATTATGCAAAATAAATTTAAAAATAGGCTTATCTTAAAGTTCGTAACAATATCTGTCAATTACTTCTCTTGTGTTTTACCTTATTTGCAACGGTTTCAAAGATATTTGAGTTTGAAAATTCGGCTCATTTTTAGTTTTTTCTAAATAACTACGAAAGTTGGCAACACTGATCAAAACTCAAAACGTCATTTGATTGGTCTTGAAATTCTGCCCAATATTGCTAATTTAACCGACTCTGTAACTGTTATAATAACAAAGTTACCCATAGAAGCTTAGTTAAAAATAAATCCATAATAATGGCTTAAAACAATCAGTTGAGTTAATAATTCAATACTACGTCGCATACAAAAAAATTTAATGTTCGATGCGTCCACAGCCTTCGCGATTGCACCTTTTTATTTTTTTAAATAATTGAAAACCTAATATTTTTTATACGTCTTGTCAAATGTTTGTCAAATTAATCGCTGTAAAAATTTCGAACGACTATTGAGTTCAAACGCTAAACTGAATAATAAGGTATGGCCAATAGAGAGAATATTTTGGAATTTTCTGAAATGACTGATATGATTTTAATTATGGGTAAGATTTCAAATAAAATCTCTAGATTGTACATTTTGAATAATCATTCTCACTTTAGAAAATGTGATTCTAATGCTAGTTTAGCTTCAAGGCGTTATGCAGAAATGTATCCAAATCGGTATCACCCAAAAGGAAATTTTTCTAAGTTTAGTACGCCGCCTAAGAGACACTGGAAAATTCAAACAACAACGAATAGGAACATGTGGACGGCCACGTAAAATTACACCAAATCAAGAGGAACAAATTTTGCAAATAGTTGAACAAAATCCGGGTACTAGTATAGGATTATAGCTCGACAGATTGGAAATGATATAAATTCGACAGACGTGCATAGAATTTTAAAACGCACCATTACATCCATATCATGTGCAAGAGTACAGAACTTGCCGCAAGATTTTCAGGCAAGAAACATCTTTTGCAACTGGCTCTGTAATGAAAATAACCGTAACCGCCGGTTTGTTAGATCCTTTATTTTCGGATGAAGCTACCTTTACGCGAAATGGCATAACGAATATACACAACACCCATGTTTGGGCAGATGAAAATCCAAGCGCTCTTGTAGAGACCAGTTATCAAGTAAATTTTAAAGTAAACGTGTGGGCAGGGATTTCAGGCAATTTTCTTTTAGGTCCGGTATGTTTGCCACCAAACTTAAATGCCAAACATTTTTTATTTTTTTTACAAAATGAGTTTACAAATTTACTTGATGACGTACCTATAGCTAGTCGTCAAAATATGTGGTTTCAACTTGACGGAGCTCCGCCACATTATGGCAATAATGTTCGGATCCACTTGAACCAATATTTCCCAAATCACTGGATTGGTCGGGGACAGGATGCACCTATGCATTGACCATCTCGTTCCCCCGAGTTAAATCCACTGGACTTCAGTTTTTGGGGATTCCTGAAAGATTTTGTTTATACGGTTCCAATAATAAATCAAAATCAATTGAGGGATCGCATCGCAGAAGGTGCAGAGGTATTTAGATTGAAACCGAATATTTTCCAAAATAATCGGTTTTCAGTTATAGAAAGTGCTAGAAGGAGCATTCGCGAAGGCGCTGGACACATCGAACATTTAATTTAATTATTTGCATCCAACTTCGTATTATAATTATTAGCACAATTGATTGTTTTAAGTTATTATTATGAATTTATTCTGATTAATAAAATAAAAAAAAAATTGTTAAAAAAATCGCAACACCTAGTAGAATGTCATAAAGGAAGCATCAAATCCAAAGTTTACAAGAGCCAAAAAAGTTAGATAAATCATTAAACTACTATAAAAAATGGATGCAACGTTCATAGGCGTTCGTCAGAAAAAAATGGGGGGTTAAAGGTTACCACACCCCTCTTATTTTTTTATTAGTTCTTTGAATTTTTTACTTAAAATCATACAGAAGGTGCACTTAGAAAAGAATAAGATTTGTACCAAATTTGAAAACGATATCTTAAAACATACCAGAGATAATAAAAAAATACGCTTTTAAAAAGTGAACTTTGACACCCTGTATATCGAAAAGGAAGCGTTCAAATGAAAAGTGACATAAGAAAAGTCCCCTTATTTTGTCCCAAAGAATATGTGGTTAACGGATTGGCCTACTTTTTGTAACATGTATATATATATATATATATATATATATATATATATATATATATATTATATATTATTATATATACTAGTATTATTAATTACTATCAGTCATTAGTATTCATATATATATATATATATATATATATATATATATATATATATATATATATATATATATATATATATAAACATTTAATTTAATTATTTGCATCCAACTTCGTATTATAATTATTAGCACAATTGATTGTTTTAAGTTTTTATTATGAATTTATTCTGATTAATAAAATAAAAAAAATTGTTAAAAAATCGCAACACCTAGTCGAATAACTAAAAGTATGTTATAAAGGAAGCATCAAATCAAAAGTTTACAAGAGCCAAAAAAGTTAGATAAATCATCAAACTACTATAAAAAATAGATGCGACGTTCATAGGAGTTCGTCAGAAAAAATGGGGGGTTAAAAAGTTTACCACACCCCTCTTATTTTTCTATTAGTTCTTTGAATTTTTTACTTAAAATCATACAGAAGGTGCACTTAGAAAAGAGTAAGATTTGTACCAAATTTGAAAACGATATCTTAAAACACACCAGAGATAATAAAAAATACACTTCTAAAAAGTGAAGTTTGACACCCTGTATATCGAAAAGGAAGCGTTCAAATGAAAAGTGACATAAGAAAAGTCCCCTTTTGTCCCAAATAATATGTGGTTAACGGATTGGCCTACTTTTTTGTAACACCCTGTATATACATACATACAGGGTGTTAGATGGGAGATGGCCGGGATGGGGATCTTTTAAACCGTAAGACATACAAGGTCGGCGAAATGGGCAAACAATTTGCTCATGAGGAGTACATAGCGAAATAGCTGCCAAGCTTACTGAATATTGAGAAAAAATTGAATTCTTCCGAAATCTAAAATCAGGTTATTTCGAAAGCCGCTAAAGATACAAAAAAATGGTAAAGGAGTAAGTTTTAAGGTTTCATGCGTAGAATATGAAAATTATTCCCAAACGATTGCCAGCTGTTTTGTATCCGAGATATAGCATAAAGTTGGCAATTTTTTAATGTAATGAATAGTGGATTTTTGGCTCAAAAGAAAACTTATTTTTTTCTCGTTGCAGTGATGTAAGTTGTACTATAGTTATCTTTAATTTTTATACAACTACACGCGTTTTACTGACGCCGGAGCCAAACATTTTCTGTAACGTCGATGATTTATCGATAGATAACAATTGCAAGTTAATCTTTGATCGAAAATAGGTACAAAACGATATCAGATATTTTATTACTTGACCCAGTTATCTCTATCAAAATAAAAACGTGACTACTTAACACAATATATTTATTTTTGTATTCCGATTTGATCGGCATTTCTGCAAACTAGTAAAATAATGCTTACATACAAGAAAGTTACTACTACTACAAAGTAAAAAATGTTCGCATAAAAAACACAATTACTATTTTATTATTAATTGTTATTAATTAGATACTCGAAGTGAACACCTCGTACTTCCGTACATTTTTGTACTCGTTTCAGAATCTTATTATTCACTTTTCGTAAGACTCTGCGGTCGATTTTACTGCGTCAGTTACTGCCTGCTGCACATCACCAACCTTATCATATTGCTGCTTATAAACTTCGTTTTTTACGTAACCCCACAAATAAAAATCGAGCGGTGTTAAATCTGGTGATCTCGATGGCCATAAAGTCGGACTATTATTTCCAATCCAGTGATCGCTAAATGTATTAAATTAACATTCACGTACTATCGCACTATTATGGGCGGGGGCTCCATCTTGTTGAAAATACACGCGGCCTCGTAAATTTAATGGAAGCTCATCGATAAAATCTACAAGCGTAGGTCTCAAAAAGTATAAATATAGCTCGTTTGTTAATAGTCCCTTTTAAAAAATTAGTCCCACAATTATTGTTCGGAAAATACCTGCCCAACAGTTGAAACGGAATTGTCTCTGAGGTCTTACTGGATTATTTGAAGAGGATCGCGGTCGCTCCAGCAGTGAGTGTTTTTATGTTATACATAACTCTATTGCTGAAATTTGCTTCGTCAGTCCATAAAATCGTGGTTAAGAATTTCCTATTGCTTTCGTATTGACTCCAAAACCATCTGCAAAAGCGTAACGTTGTCTCTTGATCACCTTCATACAAAGTTTAAACCAATTTAATTGTGTAAGACTTGTACTTGTGTTTCCTAAAACTCAGTGCACACTGTAGCCTAATTCATTCCAGACGGCTCGAACTGATAAGCGCGGATTAGTGTCAAATGCTGCTAATACGATAACTTCGTCGTTTTCGCTTATGGTCTTTTCATCTTCTAAAAATGTTGTTACCTGGCTGAGATCTTTCCGGAAAACGTTGATGATACATTTCAGCAGCAGAAACTTTGTTTTTTTGGCTTAAAATATAGCATTCTAACATGTGCTATTTTTCAGTATTAGAATAAACATTCATATTAAGCATTCGTAAACTGAAATGACAGTAACGTGATACAAACTGTTTTAAAATAACAAACTAGCATTCAGTTATTGATATAGTCTAAGCAACATGCAATGGTTATCTATCAACAACCCGCCGACGTTCTAGAAAATTTTTGGTTACGGCGTCAGTAAAATGCCTGTAGTTATACGAAAATTATAGATAACTGTAGCATATATTTATTTAATGCAATTAACAAACACTGGATTGAAATTAATGGTCCGATTTTATGGCCACCGAGATCACCAGATTTAACACCGCTCGATTTTTATTTGTGGGATTACTTATTTACCAGCAGCAATATGCTAACGTTGTTGATCTGCAGCACTTAATAATTGACGAAATGAGTAAAATCGACGGCAGAGTCTTAAGAAAAGTGAAACAAGTGGAAAATGTGCGGAAGTACGAAGTACGAGGTGGTCACTTTGAGCATCTAATTGATAACAATTAATAATAAAGTAATAATTGTGTTTTTTATACTTTCCTTTTTACTTTATAGTAGTAGTTTTCTTGTATGTAAGAATTATTTCACTAGTTTGCAGAAATGTACATCAAAACGGAATGCAAAACTATAGATATTATGTTAAATAGTCACCTTTTTCTTTTGATAGAGATAACTGGGTCATGTGATAAAATAGCTAATATCGTATTGTACCTGTTTTCAAAGATTAACATTTAATTGTTATCTATAGATAAAACATCGGTGTTCTAGAAAATTTTGGCTCCGACGACAATAAATCGCCTGTAGATATATGAAAATTAATGATAACTATAGCACACCTTCGTCACAGAAACAAGAAAAAAATAAGCTTTCTTTTGAGCCAAAAATGCACTATTCAGCTGACGATCGTTTGGGGATAATTATCATATTCGACGCATAAAAGTTATAAAACTTACTCCTTTACCATTTTTTCTTATCTTTAGCGGATTTCGAACTAACCTGATTTTCAGATTTCGGGAGAATTTTTTCTCAATATTCGATAAGCAATGAGAAATCGGTCCGGCTTGGCAACTTTTTCGCTATGTACTTACTCCTCATGAGCAAATTGTTTGCTCATTTAACCGACCTTGTATCTCTTGCGGATTCAAAGATCACCATGCATCATGAAGAAGGTATAGTATTTTTCAATTAGGATTCCAGTTTTCGGGTTCGCGCTTTCTATTAGTAACCGTAAACCTTTTGTCTTTTACCTCTGTTTAAATTGTGGTTGTACATCTAAACAACAGAAACGTAGGATTTACGGCGATAGATAAATTGCTTCAAGCACACAGTAAGCATTAAAATATTCTACTAATAACCGCAATGTGGCAGAAAGAGACGACATTAGTTTATGTTGGATGCAAAACTACAGCTACTTTCGAGTGCCTGAGATTCTCAAAATTTTACATTTATTAACAGCGACGGTTATGAAATGTCAAGCGCCTTGGCAACTTTTTCGCTATATACTCCTCATGAGCAAATTGTTTGCTCATTTAACCGACCTTGTATCTCTTACGGATTCAAAGATCACCATGCATCATGAAGAAGGTATAGTATTTTTCAATTAGGATTCCAGTTTTCGGGTTCGCGCTTTCTATTAGTAACCGTAAACCTTTTGTCTTTTACCTCTGTTTAAATTGTGGTTGTACTTCTAAACAACAGAAACGTAGTATTTACGGCGATAGATAAATTGCTTCAAGCACACAGTAAGCATTAAAATATTCTACTAATAACCGCAATGTGGCTGAAAGAGACGGCATTAGTTTATGTTGGATGCAAAACTACAGCTACTTTCGAGTGCCTGAGATTCTCAAAATTTTACATTTATTAACAGCGACGGTTATGAAATGTCAAGCTTTTAAAATAAATATGTTTATTCAATTAACACATTGAAAAATATACAAACGACGCAAGTAAGTGTTTACTATTATATATGTATAATTAGCACCTATTACTTTACAGGTTTTAATGAAACTAACATACATTGCAATGCAAATTTCACTATAACATTAGTGTAATGCATAATTAATTGCGCATGACGTTTACTAGCTCATTAATGATCCTATAATTAGATTTATTGCATTCACATCAAAATTCTTATGTAGATACCAATTTATTTCATTACTTATAAATATGTACTTAAAATTATCATTTATTAAAGAATCAATTATTTTAGAACCTCTGACTAACAAGTAATTCTTAGGTCATACAGCAATTCACAGAACCGCACTAATCCGAAAACGGGAATTATAGTTGAAAAATACTACAGATGTTCATTAGTTGCTATAGCCATTACTAAAGATATGCAAGCGGTTGTTTAAATAAATTTAAATTGTTCTCCTTAACATCAGAATTAAATCTTTTTAAAAATAAGTAAAAATGAGTTTTAAGAAAATATTTCTAACGAAATCTTCATTTGGTAAAAATATGGGAAGGATGACTTGAAGCAGTGTAAGAATGAAAGTGTCATTATGGAGAACTATACACTGTATTAAACGAAATCGAAACGATATCAGATTCTCGACCAATAACTGAAATTTACAGTAATCCTCTAGAGTTCACTGTGTCTTGTACATCCCGTTTACCTAATGGAAGACTCGCGACAAAGTCCAGTTCTTAAAAACAACGATCAATAAATTTTACAAAATATCGTACTTGGCACAGGATTTTTTAACAGTAGACCAATTTTAAGGGATTCTATTTACAATCGTTCTTCGATTTTAAGTGGTATTACTTTTAAATTTAGTCACGAACGAAGGAGAAGAAATTGTTCTAATAAGTAATTATCAACCTTAATATTTCTTTGAGGAATGCTAACTATGAATTATTTAAATAGTTATAACTATAACAATAAGTCGTGAT
Source organism: Vesta saturnalis (assembly GCA_036346205.1). Lineage (NCBI taxonomy): Eukaryota > Metazoa > Arthropoda > Insecta > Coleoptera > Lampyridae > Vesta > Vesta saturnalis. Next base: position 3,441,338 of record JARFJB010000903.1, read on the forward strand.
GTGTCCCAATAAATAAAGCTCAACTGTTTAGTTGAAATATTAAAAACTCTGTTATGTTTTACCTTTTGTTATAATTTTGCTCTAGTTATTTACCATGATATAATGTGCTGGCATCGTTATATATCTTTTGAGCTCAAGTAAAAAGTCTTATATAATGTCTGTGAGTTTACTTTTTTATCAAAGCGTTTTACTTTGATTAAAACGTTAATATGATTTTTCCACGTTTTCCTGTTTTATACGCAATCTCAGTGTAATCTTCTGTCATCAAAGATTTGAAATATTTAAATTGCGTTATATATTTTCATTAAATAATATCCTTTGTAGACATATAGAACGGCATTATTTAAGGTCCTTATATTTGTTATGCTATATACACGATTTTAATTTTTCTAATGAAAAATCAGAAACTTCGATACTCAAATTTCAGAGATTTAAAATGGAACTAGGCAGTTATCCTAATACAATGGTCGGCTTAAGTACTTACATTGATTAACGAAATCAACTTACATTGATTAACGAAAAGAATAATATTACTTAAATATGAATTTTTGAAAGCAACAAAAAACTTAATAGTTAAAAAAAACTAATAATAAGTAATGAGTGGACACAACAATATTTTTTTGAAAATGTAAACCTTCACCACTATTACACATATTTAAAAAACTTTTTGGGTTTTTTAAAGGTGTATTTTTGTATTAATGTTTATACAAATCTAAACTTACGATAACACTTACAGTTATTACTTGCGGATATCTCCCGGAAAACGCGGACAAGTCACGCGTTTCCTTGTTTGACAAATTCGTAGTTATAGGTATAAAAATATAAAACTTGCGGTATAATAGGAATAAAAATATAAACAAAGGACTGTAAAATAACAGAATTAGATTAGATACAAAAAACTACTGTAACCTAACAAAAATAGGTTAGATAAACAAAACTGCTGTAACCTAACAAAAAAAGTGCACGAGCCAGGAAAGGAACCTACGTCAACCGCGTCTCAGGGATCCAATGTACCACAAGACCAACACCGCTTCCCCAGTTTGATGTTAAAGCTCTTATGTAAACTGTTATGTTACTATACAACCAAAGTTATTTCCTATTGGTCCACATTTTTCGAGTAGTGGCCGCAAATCAGTCATCATCTTCAGTATAATAAGTGTTCCAGATGTTGAAACAAATTTTTGAAATATGAATAATTGTTTCAGCATCTTAAACGCACGCACGCACCCACACAAGCACGCACGCATGCAGACAAGAACGCACGCACGCACATGCACGCACGCACGCATGGACGTACGCACGCCGTATGGACGTACACACACAGACACGCCATCACACGCGTGCGCACACACGCACCTACACACACGGATGAACAAGCACGCGTACAAACACGCACGCGACACGCACGCGCACACACAGGAACGCACACGAACATATGCACGCACCCCCACGCGCAAACGCACGCACACACACACGCACACACGCACATTCACACACGCACACATGCACACACGCACACACGCACACGGGCTAGCCCTCACGCACGCACACGAACGCATATGCACGCACGAACGCACTCACGTACGCACGCTCGCATGGACGTACACACACAGACACGCAATCAAACGAGCGCACGTGCCCATACACCCACACACACGCACGCGTACAGGCATATGCACACGCACACGCATACGCACACGTACACGCACCTGCAGGCGCACGCGCAAAGGCACGCACGCGTAAACGCACGCACACGCGTCCACGCGCGCACACGCACAAACACACACACACGCACACGCACACATGCACACACGCACACACGCACACGCACCCGCACGCGCACGCACGTACACACGCACGCACGCGCACACACACGCGTACACACGCGCACACACGCGCCCCCGCACGCTCGCACATGTAGGCACATGCGTCAACGATGCATCAACACCTGAGAAACCAACAGTACATAAATATATATATATATATATATATATATATATATATATATATATTCGAATTACTCGAAGTAGGAGCAGACAGTTACCAACCTGAGGATGGAAAATGAGACTTTGCCGAAACGTCCTTTTGCAACAAACAGTCTTTTGGAGACCTGAAGAGCTACGCGGATCAACACCTAAGAAACCAGCATTACATACAGCAACCGCGAAAACCTAAAGATCAAATCCTATATACAGGGTGAGTCAGTTTTTTGTAGACAAACTTTAACAGGAGATAGAACACATGTTTCTAAAAAGAAAAGTCCCTATAAATATATGTCGTAGAAGGCTTCGTTTCCGAGATACAGGGTATTGAATATAATTTTTTTTTCTCAAATTTTCATTATAACTCATAAACGAATGCTTAGATTTTTTCATGTTGGGGGGGTAATGTCTATTAATTAAGGGGCATAAAACAAGCGATAAGAAATTTCACAAACGGGGGTGCTCAACCACTTTAATAAACAAAACTTCTACGCCAATGACTATTTTTTAAAAAAAACTGTTATTTTCATTATCTACATACAGTTTAACAAAAATAATGTACCTTCTTCTGTTTCGAAATTCCTGTGCGTTTCCGAGTTATTTTGATTTTTAGTGTTTGATGTGGTACTAAGTTAAGTAATGTGCTTTATGTGAATAATTGAATATAAAGTTTTTAATAAAAAAGATATAATAAAACATTTAGAGCCATTTTAGTACCTAACGATCGTTTCTTTAAAATTTCAAATACATTTTCATTTATAAATAGGTAAGTAGTCGGTTTGTTTTAGTATCCATTGTTATTTTATCCTCGTATACAAAGAAATGCATAATTATTATTGTTATGCGGTCAATACTTTCTGTATATGTATGTATCAATTTCGCCATAAACATGTATGTACTTTTAAGTGAGATTCGAATAAGTTATAGACCGCTGCTCACTTGCTCTCATTAAAGAGCCGCCACTGTATCAAGCCATACTCAAATACAAGACTTTTGTAAATTGAAATCTGTTTAGTGCACTAATTTTAACAATCCTTATTTATTATTGTAACAATACTTAATTAATAATTGTGAAATTAATAAGAATTCTTAGCAATAACGATATATAAATAAATAACAATAACACTAGTATAATAAAATTAGACACTTTGTTCAAAATGTAAACCGTTCTTTTCAATACACATTTCACAGCGACGTACAATAGAACGTCTTAAGTTAATTAAATGATGCACCCTTATTAGAATCTCACTTAAAAACTACATACATGTTTATGGCGAAATTGATACATACATAATTATACAGAAAGTATTGACCGCATAACAATAATAATTATGCATTTCTTTGTATACGAGGATAAAATAACAATGGATACTAAAACAAACCGACTACTTACCTATTTATAAATGAAAATGTATTTGAAATTTTAAAGAAACGATCGTTAGGTACTAAAATGGCTCTAAATTTTGTATTATATCTTTTTTATTAAAAACTTTATATTCAATTTGAAAATGTAAACTTTCACCATTAACACTCATAATAAAATACTTATCTTTTTTGGGGTTTTTTAACGGTGTACTTTAAATTATACAATCTAAACGTTTCGATAACACTTACAGTTATCTTCGTCAGTAGTAATGTTTGTTAAAAATTGTTAAAGATGTAGTAAACAATTTTGTCAAATTTGAAAAATTAAAACATAAACATAAGCCTGCTATTAATATAACAGTTTGGGAAACATAAAGCCAACTATAAAATTTTTTTTTAGTAAAGAATAACTAGGTCATAAAAATTAAATATTATTAAACTGCCTCAAAGATGACAAACCAGAACACTCTCTACGACGAAAGCTAACAATGAAATTTGTCAGCCAAAAAACACATTTAACTAAATTTAATCGAGTTATGATGTAAGTGTAAAGTTGTGAAAAACTTCAATTTTAAAATGATAGAAGCATTCACAAATCCAAACATTACATCAAATAAAATAACCCAGTTAAATCTAACAAAGAGATATCTTTATCAATAATTGGAAGTGTTATTAACAATGAAAAGCACAATGCAGAGCGTTCTTTGTAATTTTTAATTTTAATTTAATTTGCTTATGTTAAATTATTGTGCTGTGGTAATTTAACATATAATTGGTAAAGCATTTGCTCCAAGGTCTAGGAAAAACACAGCAAAAACCTAGACATACCAAAAGTTAAAATTAAAATCAAAATTAAGGCGTATCATTATGCTTTTTTTTAATTATAAGATGCCAAAACCTATTTAAACGGAGATTTTCTTCTAACTTCTTCTAACTAACATGTTAGTGCAATTGGTTCTCCTACATATAACCTTACAAAACATCTTACATTGTTATTACAACCTCATATAGGAAAAACACCCCATTACATTAAAAATTCTGCTGACTTTGTTGAAAAAATGCATAGCTTCAAAATTGAAGAGGGTGATATAATGGTTAGTTTTGATGTTGTTTCACTTTTTACAAAAGTACCTCTAAAAGAAACTATTGAATACATTGATCATCTTTTTCCAAAGGACATAACCATTCTTTTTCAGCACTGTCTTACTACAACTTATTTTCAGTGGAATAGTAAATTTTATGAACATATTGAAGGTGTGGCAATGGGTAGTCCCCTTAGTCCTGTTATAGCTAATTTTTATATGAAAAAATTTGAAACATTAACGCTACAAAATACACCTAAAAAACCTTCAGTTTGGTATAGATATGTAGATGACACATTTGTTATTTGGAGACATGGAGAAGAATCACTGCATGAGTTTTGGTTTTTATAAATGGTATACATCCTAGTATTCAGATTACCATGGAAAAAGAAACTAATGGAAATTTACCATTTCTTGACATATTAATATCTAAAAATAATAATTCACCATCTTTTAAGGTTTACAGAAAGCCGACACACACTGATAGATACCTTCATAAATTATCCAACCACCATCCACGTCAAAAAATTAGTGTAATTAAATCTTTAGTAGATCGAGCAAAACGAATTTGTGACCCTGAATTTTTGAATGATGAATATAAATATTTAAGAAAATCCTTACAAGGTAATGGATACTCACTTACAGATATTAATAATGTTATTACACCTTCTAGGCGTAACCTTAAAGAAAAACCAGTTCTTAATTTTGGTACTGCTTTTCTTCCTTTTATAGCTAATCTTACAAATAGAATTGAAAAAATCCTAATCAAATATGGCATTAGGACTATTTTTAAACCTACAAGAAAAATTAAAGGACGTTTAAGATCACCTAAAGATGTGTAAAACCCTTTGTCATCTTCCGGAGTGTATAAGTTATCTTGTTCATGTGGAAAAGTATACATCGGGACCACAAAACGTAGCTTTGATACAAGACGCAAAGAACATATGAGATTTTGTAGATTGGGTCAACCAGAGAGGTCTGCTGTGGCTGACCATGCCCTGAACAATCTAAATCATGACATTCAATTTGACAATATGGAAATATTGTCAAGATAAGCTCATTATTATGTTCGTTTGCAACGAGAAGCTATTGAAATATATAAACACCCGAATAATTTTAATAGACAAGAAGAAAATCTCCGTTTAAATAGGTTTTGGCATCTTATAATTAAAAAAAAGCATAATGATACGCCTTAATTTTGATTTTAATTTTAACTTTTGGTATGTCTAGGTTTTTTGCTGTGTTTTTCCTAGACCTTGAAGCAAATGCTTTACCAATTATATGTTAAATTACCACAGCACTATAATTTAACATAAGTAGTTGAAATTGAATTAAAATTAAAAATTACAAAGAACGTTCTGCATTGTGCTTTTCATTGTTAATAACACTTCCAATTATTGATAAAGATATCTGTTTGTTAGATTTAACTGGGTTATTTTATTTGATGTAATGTTTGGATTTGTGAATCCTTCTATCATTTTAAAATTGAAGTTTTTCACAACTTTACACTTACATCATAACTCGATTAAAATTTGTTAAATGTGTTTTTTGGCTGACAAATTTCATTGTTAGCTTTCGTCGTAGAGAGTGTTCTGGTTTATCATCTTTGAGGCAGTTTAATAATATTTAATTTTTATGTCCTAGTTATTCTTTACTAAAAAAAATTTTATAGTTGGCTTTATGTTTCCCAAACTGTTATATTAATAGCAGGCTTATGTTTATGTTTTAATTTTTCAAATTTGACAAAATTGTTTACTACATCTTTAACAATTTTTAACAAACATTACTACTGACGAAGATCACTGTAAGTGTTATCGAAACGTTTAGATTGTATAATTTAAAGTACACCATTAAAAAACCCCAAAAAAAATTAGTATTTTATATTCAATTATTCACATAAAGCACATTACTTAACTTAGTACCACATCAAACACTAAAAATCAAAATAACTCGGAAACGCACAGGAATTTCGAAACAGAAGAAGGTACATTATTTTTGTTAAACTGTATGTAGATAATGAAAATAACAGTTTTCTTTAAGAAATAGTCATTGGCGTAGAAGTTCTGTTTATGAAAGGGGTTGAGCACCCCCTCCACTCCGCCACTGTGCAAGTTTGTGAACATTCTTATCGCTTGTTTTATGCCCCTTAATTAATAGACATTATCCCCCCAACATGAAAAAATCTAAGCATTCGTTTATGAGTTATAATGAAAATTTGAGAAAAAAAAATTATATTCAACACCCTGTACCTCGGAAACGAAGCCTTCTACGACATATGTTTATAGGAACTTTTCTGTTTAGAAACATGTGTTCTATCTCCTGTTCAAGCTTGTCTACAAAAAACTGACTCACCCTGTATATATATATACATCATATATATATATATATATATATATATATATATATATATATATATATATATATATATATATATATATATATATATATATATATATATATATATATCAACGAAATAACAACACCTATAAATAACAATACACTAAAAATGAATTAAATCGCATCATAAAAAAGGCAAAGCAAAGATATTCTCAAAATAAACCAATAGCAGCAAAGGAAATGCAAAGGAAATATAGAGCATAGTTAATGCAATCAGCGATAAAAGGCCCAAACAGAAGATCAAAAAGTTAAATGTCGACGATGGCAGAAGGGAGACAGAGGATCTGGACATAGCAAAGCATCTGAATCGTTACTTTGCAAATGGCGTGAGAAAATATGCCGAAAATATCAGCACACCACCACCATAAAGCATAAGCATAAAGGTAAACCAAAAATCGATATATCTTCTCCCAACAAAAGAAAAAGTTCATGAATATAAAGTGCTTAAAACCGGTAAAACGCTAGGTGATCACCAAATAAAGTCGGAAATATTAATAAAGATTGGAGAACAAATATGCCGTCCGTTAGTGCACTTTATAAACGCAGGTACATGAGTTGAAAGAAATTTAGGAAAAATAGTAGAAAGTGTATTGAAAAGGAGATTCGCCAGTTCATTTAAATCAACTTTCCCAATCCGACTGGTCTAACAGGTATCTTATTAGCAGTTGCGGCACCCCTGTTACTTTTCGGGCATCAGTAGCTTTGTACACGTAACAAGTTATTTAGAGCAGCCTGAACAAAAAGCAAAGTTAGGGGAAATTCTGTTACCATTGTAAACAATATAGACTACGGACAACCTCTTAGGACCTTGTTTCTTTACGGTATATATAAACGATCGATCTAATCAATCGAATCGATCGAATCGGCACTAAGTTACGCAACGCTTTAGCTACCCATAAGAGGTTAAACTAATTTTATTGGTACTTTACTGGCAAGCACATTTCAAAACTAGTTCATCATGTTTCCACCTTATCGAGTACTGACATAATTAATTGGTACAAAGTTGTTATAACCGTCACCATGAAAACAAAATTAGAGTACTACATTCAATTAACATACATATTATGTTTCAGTCCGGTGCATGGCTCAGAACCTAAAAGATATTTTTGTATTTTTGTAAGTTTCGGACCTAATGCGAGAATCCACATTTTTTGATGATTTATGGAGCTTTTCAATTTGATATTTCATAAACATCTGACGCAGAAGAAATGTAAATATATTAAGTGATCATTTTCATTTTAGAAATGCTACCGCTTCACAGGGCATGAGTTTTAACTTGCATACCGGCCGCATTCAAGCAAAAGTACCATTATATTTATAGTCAATAGTGTTATTTTCGCACACATAATGTACCTGTTTTGAGTAAATTTCTCACTACAGGTTTATGCGTAGTGTACGCTCCTTGTTTCTGTAACCACGCTCAATATCTTCTCTAGGGGCATGTTTATAAATTCAAGCTCCTTTTTTTGGTAAGGGTATTTCTGCTAAGACAGAACTTGCAGGTAAAACTAATATGACAACCCCTTATCGATAAAATTCGAAAATTAAAATAATAGTATTCTAATAAGAGCCCAGCATACTTAATCTGATTATAAATCTAAGGCCCTTTTTTGACAGAGGTATTTCTGATAAGACAGACAGACCTTGTATGGAAAAATAATATATAGAGACGAAATCTAGCTTAAACAGGAAGAAGACCCAGACATTTCCTTGCATACATCTACTCAAAAAGATGAATGTGGTACAGCACAAACACAAAAAAGAAGATTTGAAGGCATGTGTTGTATTTCTGGAGGCGTGCTGAAAATAATTAATTTAAGAACAATCTCATATCTATGTAACAATAAAAGTGGTAAATAAAGATTGTATATTATCCATTGAATCACCGGTATATTCTACTTTTTATCGTGCTTATCTTTTAATATCAAAACCAAGATTTGTTTTCTAGAATGTAAACATCAAGAATTGACAATGAATGTAGCTTTATTTACCTTTTTAATATCAAAAAATGATAATATTGTTTTCTTTTTTAAATATATACTAAAGTCAGCCAGCATTAATCGTGCATTAACCATAACAGTTATAAATTTTGATGTATAATCTACCTATGATAATACTTAATTATTTAATTAATTACTTATTTATTTATTTTTAAAAGTAATTATTGTATGTATGTATGTATACTGTTGAAGGTTGACTTTACTTTACATTCTCAAGCTGAAAATCATTTTAAAATGTGTGCAAATAAAAATTCATATAAGTAGGCAAGGTCACACTAACGAACTTGTAATTAACGCGAAAGGAGAATAGAAAAAATTACAATGTGTTTTAGAGATTTGAATATATATATATATATATATATATATATATACAGGGTGTCCAGTTTAAGATGAAATGCATGGGGATATTGGAAACCGTTAGAGATACGAAGATGGTTAAATGGAGAAAAGTTGCGTCATTATATGCCCAAGAAGTAACCATGGTTACATGTCAAAAATCCTTCCATTTACTAGACACAGGGTGATAACTGAAAATATGCGTTTTCTAAAATCGCTATATCTTGTTTCTTGCAAGTGATACATCCACGATTTTTGCAGGATGGGGGTAACAGGTAGCGAAGATTTCAAAATGATTTTGAAAAAATCTAGGCCTACTAGATTTTGAGATAATGCACGCAACTTTCGATTTTCTTATGGACGCCATATTGGATTTTTGCATTTTGAATTCTTCATAAAAATGCTTTTCAACCATATATCATATGTTTATAATCTGCCAATGAAAAGTGTCAAATTACACAATTAAATTTATATCAAAGCAACCTTGAAATATTATGTATTTTAATTAAATGAAAATTAATCTACAAATTAAACTAACTATTGAGAACAATATTATTGATTATTAACATAAATCATAATAATAAAAGTGACAAAAACAACAAAAATAAAATTTAATATTATACTGAATTTTACTATTAATTAATCAAATGCTCGAATAAACCTCCATTCTCTTGCAATAATTGAATAGATGGTTGATTGGCAAAGGCCTAGTTTGATATAAATTTAATTGTGTAATTTGACACTTTCTCATTGGCAGATTATAAACATCTGATATATGGTTGAAAAGCATTTTTATGAAAAATTCAAAATGCGAGATGATAAGGAACTCTTGTGATGCAGTGCTAACTCGATGCAGATGGTGTTTGCAGGAGAATGAAGGTTTATTCGAGCATTTGATTAATTAATAGTAAAATTCAGTATAATATTAAATTTTATTTTTGTTGTTTTTGTCACTTTTATTATTATGATTTATGTTAATAATCAATAATATTGTTCTCAATAGTTAGTTTAATTTGTAGATTAATTTTCATTTAATTAAAATACATAATATGTCAAGGTTGCTTTGATATAAATTTAATTGTGTAATTTGACACTTTCTCATTGGCAGATTATAAACATATGATATATGGTTGAAAAGCATTTTTATGAAGAATTCAAAATGCAAAAATCCAATATGGCGTCCATAAGAAAATCGAAAGTTGCGTGCATTATCTCAAAATCTAATAGGCCTAGATTTTTTTCAAAATCATTTTTGAAATCCTCGCTACCTGTTACCCCTATCCTGCAAAAATCGTGGATGTATCTCTTGCAAGAAACAAGATATAGCGATTTTAGAAAACGCATATTTTCAGTTATCACACTGTGTCTAGTAAATGGAAGGGATTTTTGACATGTAACCATGGTTACTTCTTGGGCATATAATGACGCAACTTTTTCTCCATTTAACCATCTTCGTATCTCTAACGGTTTCCAATATCCCCATGCATTTCATCTTAAACTGGACACCTGTATATATATATATATATATATATATATATATATATATATATATATATATATATATATTAGTTAACATTGTAAAATTGTTTGCAATGATAGCGAAGGAGATATGGAGAGGAATGTCTTAAAGACTGCGTAGATGTTTAAAGTGCTTGATGTATATCTATGATAATACTAACACTGCCTGAAGCATGCATTTTTTAAAAGTAATTCTGTATATATTCACAACACCGTTGAAGGTGACGGTTACATTCTCAAGGTAAAGTTATTTAAAAGCATGTTGTAAATAAAACTCGTATTGGCAAGGTCACAACCTACAAAATGAAAATTAAAAGAAATGGAAAAATTTTAATAACATTTTTTTAGGATAATGATGCAGCCTCTTCTATAATAAACTCATTACGAAAAAATAAATCACGCTGCAAAACAAAAACAGTTATCTATGTCAGAACGACGTTTAAGCTTCATGTCAGATAGAAATTAATGTACATAAATACATGTTAACTTAAAAAATTCCAAGGTCGTCCTCTTCTGTAAGATATCAATAATGTCGTTTAACCATTTTCATTCTCTTTTAATTAATTTTAGGCTTACCTTATGCTATGTGTAATAATTTTAATAACGTTTTTTAGGATAATTATGTCGCCTCTTTTATTATAATAAACTCATTACGAAAAATAAAATCACGCTGTAAAACAAAAACAGTTATGTACGTCAGAATGACGTTTAAATTTCATATCAGGTTGAGATTAACAGACATAAACACATGTTAACTTAAAAAATCCCAAGGCCATCCGCTTCTATAAGATATAAGTAATACGGTTTAACCATTTTCATTCACATTTAGTTAATTTTAGACTTACCTTACGCTATCTGTAATAATTTTAGTAACATTTTTTAGGATAATTATGCAGCCTCTTTTATAATGTCATTACGAAAAAATAAAATCACACTGTAAAACAAAAACCGTTATCTATGTCATAATGACGTTTAAACTTCATGTCAAGTAGAGATTAATAGACATAAATACATGTTAACTTAAAAAATTCCAAGGCCACCCGCCTCTATAAGATATCAATAATACGGTCTAACCATTTTCATTCATATTTAATTAATTTTAGATTTACCTTACGCTATCTATACTTGTCTTACAAGGCTTCTGACCTTGGCTACACCAAGGCCAACTCTAAGAGCAAGCCTAATACCAGGCCCCAAGGTCAAACTCTAGGTCAGCCTAAAGGTCAAACCGCCAAGGTCAGACACAAGAGGTCAGCTTTATGGTTAAACCACGCCCCCACGTGGCCGTCAAGGTCAAAATACGCCCCCACGTGGACGGACAGTGGGCGGGGGCTGTGCCCTCACAAAAAAATGGCGACGGAAGGTAATGATGGAAGGAGGGGTTTACTTGAACAACCCCATATTGCCGACAATCGTGTACCCTTCTTAAAAGAATACTACAAAAATAAAGAGGAAGCACTTTACAAGCCCATTTTCTTAGATGAAACGTAAATATTCAGTCGAGGTTCGCACAAGAAAAACTGGCACGGTAATAGCAAGCAAAGCACGAAGAAGAGGCCAATAGACGAAGGAAATAATTTTTTTAGAATTTCTTAACGACTCTTATTGTTTTTAATTTATAATACTGCGTGCAGGTAACATTTATGGATTTATTCCTGATGGTTCACTTCTCTTTTCTTCAAAATCACATAGTGTCGACTACTATGACGGTGTATATGTATACAGAAATATACGAAAAATGGTTTGAAAGTAGTTTAATTCCTAACTTAAAAGAACCATCGTTAAGGACAATGCTAGTTATTACAAAAAGTTCTTGGGAAAATTATAAATATTTCGTCCAAGAAGGAATAAATATGTCAGTACTTACTAAAGCGCAATATTTCCTACGAATCTACCATGTTCAAAAAAGAATTAGTAGAATTAGTTGCGGAAAACGTAAAACCAAAGGTGTAAAAAGTCGATAAAACTGCCAATAAGTACGGACACAGGGTTTTATGGCTGACGCCATATCATCGCCAGTTTAACTGGTCTAGGGAAACTACAAGGAACACTACAATAAAAATGTAGGGCGAAACAATGCAAAGTTCGATGTTGACCATGTCAAAGAAATATGGATTTTGAGGTTTTTCAACCATCGGTTATAGATGTTTCCGATACAACTTCGGAGAGGGAAACTGAAACTGATAGCGAATAGCGATTATGCTTGGAACGGTGCCAATTATTTAATTTGCACATGCTGTACATTGTAAATCACTTTTGTTTACACGAATCACATAATATTTAAATATGTTATTTCGAGGGCTTTTATACTAAGCTGTACATTCGAAATATTCCAATTTAACATCTCTCGTGGAGAGTGGAACTTGGGGAAGCACTTGTAGTAATAACCTCTTTGGATTTCTCGGTTAAGACTAAGAAAGGAAAGTTCCGCATCCGCGTATGCTAATAAAGTCGTCGATGTGTGGCGAAAACTATGCATGGTGTACAACTCCGGATTTGCTAATCCTAGAAATTGCGACATTTTCTTGGGAACTCCACCAACTCTATGAATTCCAACGCGCTGAGAAATGCATTTGCCATTACGGTATCCTGTAACAACCTTTTTTTGTGGTTGTATTAAAAAGTACATAAATTTAAGAATCGTTCATTTATTTGGCATAATATTAGAAAAGTTTTTAATTATTAATATGTAGAATTGAGAATGGCAATTTAATTGGCATTTCCTAGAACATATCTTTTGGGTGTAATATTACATAAATAGTTTTAGTTCCCTTTCTTAAAAAATTGGATTTATATTAATATATCCGCGCAAGCGTGAAGACTTTTAGGGGGAATACACTTGAGTTATTCTGAAAGCTTTTTTTAGTTCACTTAATGCTGAATGTTACTACAGCAGTAAGCATGATTTTTACATATTTTTTTATATTTTGGTGCCATCAGATTTTGGTGGCAAGTTATTTTTTTTCTCATTATATTTAAAACTAAAGCCTTTGCTCTTTTTAGGCACCTTTTCTTAAGTATTTTTTTTAATGCATACTTTTATATGGCATTTTTATAATATATTTTTAATGGCACGTATAAGTCCGTAATTTTACTATTCTATTAATTTAAATGGCAAGTTTTACTTGAATTACATTTACAACACAACTTCTACATATTTTTACAAATAAATTTGGCGAATTAACCTTCAAGGAAATTCCATATTTTAAGGATAACTAAGCAAGACATTGACCTCACCATATGAACCATTCTGCTTCATAGTTACCAGATACAGTGTATGTACATAACCGTTAAAAGGTAATGTTTTTTTTATATAATTTAGTATGGTTTATGACTTCTGATTTTTTACGTTTTCAATCATATATTAAATAAACTTATGTGTAACTTGTTATTTTATTTTCATTTGTGTTAATTTGTTTAATAGTATTCATTAACTAGGTTTTGTTGTTCCTAGATAGGTATATATAAAAAAAAAGACAACATGGCGCTCGAGAATTTATCATTTTTTCATAATTTTTAGATAACATTTTTTTATGAATTAAGGATAAGTGAAAATAATTAAGCTGAAGAAAAGCATGCAGTATTTCAGGTGCGTTAATTGAACCCTGTATATTTGAACCCACCCTATCTCAATCTACCGATGAGCCGACGGCAGTAGCGATTATTATTTGGTAATTATTTTTATTAATTAAAATTATTCGATCAATTTATTACATCATCGCTTTTGTTTTAACATTATAAGTTGGCCCAGTTTTAGTGTTTATACTTTATAATGTTACAATTTGACGCCATTTAATAATAGTGTTTATATACTTTAGCAGCCGCTTTTAATGTGTTATACTTTGGCGCCCGAGCAGGGACTTGAAATTTATTATACATTTTTATTACATTAAAATTTATTGTTTGAAATTTATTGCTTTGTATTTGATATTTTATTTACATTTGTGTTAATACAATTTGGGGCCAGGAAAAGGGATATGCTGTTGTTTCAATGCTGGTTATTCTCACTTGTGTTTGTTTATTTTGATTATTATGTTAAGAGTTGACCGAGATTTAAGGAGTGTTAAGCTTGGTATTTTTATGTGTTTCTTTATTGTATGTGTTATATAATATTTTTTACGATGTCAACTGTAAATTATTTAGTTGATGTTTTATATATTGATGAGTTATATTAGTAGAATTAAAATTTTTTTTAAATGTAAATGAAACAGAAGGGTTGACATTAGGTGAGAGACGTAAATTAAATTGAGAAATTGTTTTGATTACATTTTATGTAACGGGCATTATTAAAAAAATGCATTCAATCTTTGATTATGATACAACGATTTATGGATTCCATTTTATTTCAATCAGTTGTTGTTTATTTAGACGATATTATTATTTTTTCAAGTACTTTCAAGGAACACGTTTTATTTAAAAGAAGTTTTTAAAAGACTAAATGATGCCAAGTTAAATATTAATTTAAATAAATGAGAATTTTGTAAACCTCAATTATCATATTTAAGTTTTGTTATTGATATACTTCGTAACATTCAATTGTTAATACATTTATTTAAATTTTGAAACGATTCATTAGAATTTATTGAATCCATTTAACGAAAACTTTGAAATGAATAATGAATTACAAATTTAGATTATTTTATTTTTATAATGACAATATTAATACTTCAGTTAGTATTCCTGCTTAAGATTTTTTTCCAAATTAATTGGAAATTTATCAATTTTTAAGAGTTCTGTTAATGTTTATACATTTAAAATTTAATGGTAGTAGTTTAGATGCGAAAGTTTAACATATTTTTGTGTTATTTGTGTGTAAATTCCATTTTTTATTTTCGTAGATTGTACTTCTTCTATGTTGAATTGTTTTTAATTGAAATCGTAACGCTGTTCATGAGTCTACGAAATTTACACCTTCCTTTTTGGCGTTTGGTCGGACAGTTCCTATTTCTGGAGATTTTTATGGTCGACTAAAGGATTTCAAAGAGGATGATTTATTTATTACTAACCGTGAACAATTAGTTCAAGATTTAAATGAACTTTCACCTATTTTTAAACATGTTAAACAAAATTTACATGCAGCTTACGAAAGAAATTCAAAATCTTATAATTTGCGACGTCGTCCGTTGAAATTAAATGTTGGCGATTTGGTTTGGAAAAAGAATTTTACATTATCTGATGCGACTAAAAATTATAGTCAAAAGTTAACTCCAAAAATTTATTGAAGCGGAAGTTATTGAGGTGGTAGGTCCAACTACGAACCGATTGGCCACCCCTATTGATAATAAACCCTTAGGTGTTTTTCATGTCAAGGATTTAAAACCTCATTAGTTCTTATTTTTTCGTATTCTTTTTAATTATTTTTCTATTTTAGTATTTTTACATTCTGGTTTTCTTATTTATATTTTTTAATTATTTTGATAATTTTTCAAAATAATTTTATTTTGTGCTTATTTCGCACATTATTTTATTTTATATTGTTGTGGCTTTGCAAACCACTTATTATTTTTTTTTACATTTGTTAGCATGATTTTGCTACATTTGTTTAGCACGATGGTTGATATTTAGATCCCATTGTGCGATTGAATTGCCGACTTTGTGGGACATTAGTTCTCAGGCAGATTATCTTCCTTTATTGGATTTACAATTTGCTATTGTTACAATAGTAAAATTGAAGATAACTATTTTGAGTTTACCTCTGATCGTTAATTTGACGTGTAAACTCATAACCATGGATAAGAAAACTGGTAATGCTTCTATACATTTTTATTTTTTGATTGATTTAATTATTTTTTCCTGATTTGTGTAGTGTTACTATTCTTGGACGGTGCTTGAGGACTTCGGTTCGCCTCGTGTCAACCTCGATTAGTTCACTTCCTGATTATGACGTCTTGGTAGTTTTAGGAGGGGGTTGTTGTGTTCGTAAGAGTGCTTCACCTTTCTCTTGGCTACTCACCTAGATTTCGATTTATTTACAAAATGTGCGTGTTAGTTAGGGGTATGTTGGGTCTTGGACGACGACTGTGGAACAACATGAAACCTGAATCTCGTGAAGGGTAGATTGGCCTCTCTTGTTCTCCACGACGAAGCATCCTGAGCTAATTTGCCAATGAAATAGTCGTATCTTGGATTTACCGATTTTGACTCACTTATCGAACGTGACAGTGGTAGTTGTGTTATGTACCTAGGAGGCTTGGTTTGAGACCACCGGGGTAGGGTAATTGAACCGCTCTCTCTCCACCTCAAGTCTCACGATTATTTATTATTAGTCCGGAAGGATTTTTTTTAATTTTATACTCTCGAGTAGAGTGGCGTTTAGCCTTGATTTTTTATAAAGTTGCACGATGACCGTTTCCGGGTTCTCTGCCCACTGTCCCTTCAGGTCATGGTAGGTTTCGGTTTCCGTTCGTTTTTTACCTTAGATTCAAATTTTTTTACCGGATACTCATTTTGCTCTTCTGATGGTGGTTTGCTTCACTAACCCCACCAGTTAAAGTTTTTACTTTATTTAAGGTTTCGGGTCCTTGATTCTCGACTAGTGGCGTGTGCGGGTGGTAGCGCGTCATTAGCTTTTTTGGTGTTGCGAGGGGTCTTTCCTGACCGACATCACCACATTTTCCGTACTTTTTCGTACATTTTCTTGTTATTTTTTAAATATTGCTTATATTTTAATTAGCTTAACATTTTGTATTTTTTAAATTTTAATAATTTCATTTATTAGTTTTGGAATCTCCGCTTTGGTGATCTCCGAGTCCAAATTTTAGGAGGGGGGGTGTAACAACCTTTTTTTGTGGTTGTATTAAAAAGTACATAAATTTAAGAATCGTTCATTTATTTGGCATAATATTAGAAAAGTTTTTAATTATTAATATGTAGAATTGAGAATGGCAATTTAATTGGCATTTCCTAGAACATATCTTTTGGGTGTAATATTACATAAATCGTTTTAGTTCCCTTTCTTAAAAAATTGGATTTATATTAATGTATCCGCGCAAGCGTGAAGACTTTTAGGGGGAATACACTTGAGTTATTCTGAAAGCTTTATTTAATTCACTTAATGCTGCATGTTACTACAGCAGTAAGCATGATTTTTACATAATTTTTTATATTTTGGTGCCATCAGATTTTGGTGGTAAGTTATTTTTTTCTAATTATATTTTAAACTAAAGCCTTTGCTTTTTTTAGGCACCTTTTCTTAAGTATTTTTTTTAATGCATACTTTTATATGACATTTTTATAATATATTTTTAATGGCACGTATAAGTCCGTAATTTTACAATTCTATTAATTTAAATGGCAAGTTTTACTTGAATTACATTTACAACACAAGTTCTACATACTTTTACAAATAAATTTGGCGAATTAAACTTCAAGGAAATTCCATATTTTAAGGATAACTAAGCAAGACATTGACCTCACCATATGAACCATTCTGCTTCATAGTTACCAGATACAGTGTATGTACATAACCGTTAAAAGGTAATGTTTTTTTATATAATTTAGTATGGTTTATGACTTCTGATTTTTTACGTTTTCAATCATATATTAAATAAACTTATGTATAACTTATAATAAAATACTTATCTTTTTTGGGATTTTTTAATGGTGTACTTTAAATTATACAATCTAAACGTTTCGATAACACTTACAGTTATCTTCGTCAGTAGTAATGTTTGTTAAAAATTGTTAAAGATGTAGTAAACAATTTTGTCAAATTTGAAAAATTAAAACAAACAAGCCTTTATGTTTATGTTTTAATTTTTCAAAAAAGATAAGTATTTTATTGTGAGTGTTAATGGTGAAAGTTTACATTTTCATATTATGTATAACTTGTTATTTTATTTTCTTTTGTGTTAATTTGTTTAATAGTATTAATTAACTAGGTTTTGTTGTTCCTAGATAGATATATATAAAAAAAAAGACAACATGGCGCTCGAGAATTTATCATTTTTTCATAATTTTTAGATAACATTTTTTTATGAATTAAGGATAAGTGAAAATAATTAAGCTGAAGAAAAGCATGCAGTATTTCAGGTGCGTTAATTGAACCCTGTATATTTCATATACTTTAGCAGCCGCTTATAAGGTTACAATCCTACGAACAATTTGTTTGGGTCGCAAGGCAACGTATCTTCGGTACAATTCCCACACACTTATACCGCCCATTTTATCAATGGCTGTAAAGACTCTTCGTTTATTCGTTTTTGAGAAAGGGATTGAGTTTACCAATTATGTAGAAGTCTCTTGAATGTCATCTGAAGACATTTCATATTTCTCTTCGCGGCGACATCCATCAGCGATGCCGATAGAACCAACAATCTGGCAAGAACACAAAACTGTCAGCAAATGTTAACTTTACGAGGAATACTACACGAATATAACATTTTAAAAAAGCGTGTCAATTTTGTTCATGAATATGTTTGACTTAAAAATGAAGGTTTGCGTCAGTTCACTTTTCTTGATGAGACAGGGATCCTAAAAGATGGTACTGCTGGTCGTTTTGGCAAGATTATGAGTGTAAAGAAGACAAAAGTTGGTGGGGCAAGGTAAATTATTATTATTATTATTATAGGTATATTACACTTCATGCTGGTTGTGCTACAGGATTCATTCATGGTGCAGAATTAGTATTTTTTCTAAGTCAAGTAATACTGATTATCATGGAGAAATGAATCAAGACAACTTTGTGCATTGGTTTGAATGACAGTTTGAAGAAGTTTCCACAATTATTATGGATAATCCCAGTTACTGCAGCACTCTGATGAACAAAGTACGTACAACAGCGTCAAAGAAGGCTGACATACAGCATTGGCTAAGTAAAAATAATATACGATATGATGAAGTCTTTTTAAAAACTCAGTTGTTGGGTTTAGTGCAGATGTAAATCTTTTTAAATGTAATTCATATTTTGTATTACTAATTCTCATTTTTTAGACATAAACCTCAACCAGTATATGTAGCTGAAAGGTTAGCTAAACATTGTGGACATCGTGTACTTGTCTTCCCCCTTAACATTGCATTTTGAACTCTATTGAACGATTGAACGATACCTATAACAAAAAATTACTACAGAGACCATGTTGGTTCTGATGGTAATTCTGCTGAAAATTCATTAGCTGTGTGGAAAGACGCCAAGACAGTTCGGTATACAACGCTGGTGGGATAGAGAAGTTGTATTTGATCGAGAGGATGTTCCTCCACTGCTTATAAATCTGGAAGTTGACGATGATACAGATGATGTGTACTTAAGTGATGAATTCTGTTTAAATTAAATGTGATTATATGTTATATTAATAAATTTATTCTTATTTCTTGTTAATAAACGTTTGTAAATTTATACTGATGAACCTAATCACCAAAGTATATTCTGGAACCACAAGCCTTATGAGGAATTAATTTGTCTTAGGATTATCCTATTATAAGATTATAAATATATTGCTTTCTATACATGAATCGGTGCGTGAAAGAACGGTGCAGGTAGGTGTAAAATTCATCAAATATTACTACATGGCAACAATGAATAAGCTTTGTTGTATGACGTCATTTTAAACTTATCGTGAAAAGCATACACATCCACGTTTTCATGAAATTGTAGCATCGCTTAACCATTGAATACTTTGACCACAATGAAGAACTAGACATTTTCTTCGACTATAAAGAGACCAAAAACGATTCCATCAAAGGAATATTAAAAGTAACTTACCAAATCAACCAAATACGCCAACATTATTTCCTCATTGATTTCACCGCCTCCGTTTTTCCTTTTCCAGTCACAAAACTGTTTATATTGTTTGCCGTATCTTTCTGACGATTTTGTTGGAATGAGAGAACAAACAATAAAAGCAGTAACCTTATAGACAAGCTTTTCATAAATTCTTTTTTTGTAGTTTATCCAATAATTGCAGTATGAACTAAAATGCATTACGACATACGTCGGGGAAACTTTACAAATGAACTATACCTACGTTTTGATAATTATTAATCTATGCAATTATATTTTTAATTACGTTACAAATAGATGTATTAAGTCTACTGAAAAAATTAGTTACTATAAATAAATACATACACATATAAATGGCATCATTACTAAAATAAACAGGAATTACATACTGGTGTCTTCTGCATAGCGTCGATGCCGCTGTATATTTAACTAGTGTGATGTGGTTACAATAGGTACTCTAAAAGTATATTCTTCCAACTGTTGCACATTAATTATCAATATTACCAATTTAACACTAAAAGAATGTTTCGATCACACCTTAAAAATTTTAAATTGCAATAATAAGAAACGGTTTTGTGTTGGTTATGCTTATACATTAAAAAACATATACGTAGCTACCTATCAGTAAACTTGTCATTTATTCCAGCATCTATTATTATTTAGATAGAAAATGGTATAAATATAAATATAATGGTTATGATAGCGCAAAAAAATTATATCATATTCGATCATTAAGTACTTCCATAAGAGGTTTTAAAAATTGATTTTTTTCTCGACCTTGCTACGAAGTACCTGTAATTTATTAAAAATCTAGCTATTATTCTTTACTAATATCTAATCCTAGGATAATATGTTTTTGCATGAAAGCATATGAAATAACATATTTTGGCGATTTACTTGAATTATTCATATTGTTGATTTTATTACCTGATAATGCATATTTTTAAAAGTTTCTTGGACAGAACTACGGCGTACTCTATACCAGGCGGGAATATAGGAGTGTGAGACGTGACGTCAGTAGGCCTAGAATCGTAATGAAAAGCATGCAGTAGCATATACACTGTGTCTCTTGAATTTCTGGACATAGGGATTTCCCATGTTAAAATAAACTATTGTAAATATTGGCTCCCCTAATTATTTTACACTAAAATGTCAAATGTAAAACTTCTTAAGGAAAAAAGGCTGCTTATTATGTTACAATTGCATTTACATTTGGTTCATCCGTTTTCGAGAAATTTAGGAAAAACTTAAGGGCTTTTTCGTAACTGGTCAAGGTTTCTTTGCTTTAGACAGACAATGCTAACAATAATTATTAATTGTCATTGTAAATCATTCATTATTCAAAAACAATTCATTCATCATTAAAACTTTATTTGGGACAGATTATTACTTTTTAAAGAAAAATTTGTTTATAAAAATGAATTATTACACCATTGTTTAGTTGCAAACGGAGATTTATTTGAACACTTGATCAAATAGTAGAAATGATGATTTTTTGTAATTTATTTTCCAATTTTCATAATTAATTTGTTTATTTAGAATATCATCTTGTTTATGACAGACTTATTTTATTTGTGCTCCTTATTGTATTTATCCTGACACTTACATGGCTTATTAACGTTACCGGTTACGGAGCGTTAGGCTGCATCAACAAATTCTAATAATATCTGTCGCAAAATGATTCGCAAATGCCATGTACCGGATTCTCGAAACACCTGTCA
The DNA here is from genome assembly GCA_036346205.1 of Vesta saturnalis. Classification (NCBI taxonomy): domain Eukaryota; kingdom Metazoa; phylum Arthropoda; class Insecta; order Coleoptera; family Lampyridae; genus Vesta; species Vesta saturnalis. The sequence goes on from JARFJB010000903.1 coordinate 3,463,457, forward strand.
TAGTACTACTTTATTTAATGTTACAAAATATTGCATTGTATAATTATAAAAAATTACGAAAACTCCATAAATCAATCGTGAGCGTCAAAAAAGTTTAATACCATAGCGAAAGTTTAAAGCATTGCAATAAAAGTCTAATTAATGGTTGTATTTATTGAAATTGCAGTTATATATGTGTTTATTAAAAAAAATACATAGATATTTTATTAATCTTAAGAAATTTGGTTGATTAATAATAGGAATATGATTACCAGCTATTTACTACAGTTTCTATCAGCTAATGAATTGATACAATATCCACGAAACATGCTGATGCAATTTGTTTTGTCTAACTATAAAAAATTAAGAAATAATGTAATTGCAGACCGCAAAACAAGTTTGGCGTCAAAAACAAAATAAAAAACATTGAAATGAATTCCCGCCTTTTTAATTATTCGTGTTGCATTAGTGTCAATTACAGTTCAACAAGTATAGAAGTTATACTTAAACATTTAGTATCCTAATCACTTTTACATTAGCGACCAATAAGTTAAAACATAAAAGTACTGCAGGCTTAGACCAAATTCCTTCTTATGTAATAAAAGATTGTGCTGATGCGTTTATAATTCCTCTTTACATCTTATTTAAGTTGTCGTTGGGTATGAATACGTTTCCCTTTGAATGGAAAAAAAGCTAAAATATCTCCGGTGTTCAAGGGTGGCGATAAAAATAAGATTGGAAACTACCGTCCAACATCGGTCTTATCTAACTTTGCCAAGATTTTTGAAATTATTATATGTGAACAAATTTTTGTGTCAGTGAAAAATACGTTGTCCGCGAATCAACATGGATTTATGTCAAAACGCCCTTACTATTACCAATCTTATGTGAATAACAACAAAAATTGTTGAAGCCATTGACGCCAGGAAACAACTAGACGTCATATGTACAGACGTATCCAAACTTTTGACCACATCAACCACCGCATTCTTTTGATGAAACTTGATGATATGGGATTTAGTGCTGATTTGATTGACTTGCTGACGTCATACTTTTCTAATAGAACGCAATATGTTATTTACAATGCATATATATCAAGTTCTTTTCCCTCGACTTCTGGTGTACCACAAGGCTCCAACCTTGTACCCTTGTTGTTTAACATATACATAAATGAACTAATGATAAACCAGAGGGTTGTGTACTCGCTTACGCTGACGATATTAAAATTTCTTCCATTATTAATAGTGCTTCTGACAGTTATTTACTCCAAACTCGTTTAAACATTATAAAGGATTGGTGACATGTGAATAAGTTGACTCTAAATATAACTAAGGGCCAAGTGGTCTCCTACACTCGCAAAAAATGCCCCATACCGTACACGTACTGTATCAATCGTGTAAAATTAAATAAAATGATACTTTTTTGGATTTAGGTATTTTTTTCGATAGTAAGTTATCTTTCTCAAATCATATTGATGATGTGTGTTCAAATGCTAGAAAAATGCTTGGTTTTATTTTTCCTCAATGTCGAACTTTTAATAATATGCATGCAATCCGAGTCCTATATTACTCATTTGTTCGCTCCAAGCTTGAATATGCTTCAATAATTTGGAATCCTAAGCACCAATGCTTAATAGAAAGTTTAGAAAAAATTCAAAGACGTTTTTTAAAGCACATTCACTACGTTATAAATGGGCACTATCCCCAACGTAATGTTAATCAGAGAAAATGAACGATCTTTACAGTACAGAATAATTTTATTAGGCATAAAATTTTTTTATAACTTAGCTCATAATAATGTCGATTCACCCTATTTACTAGCCACTTTAAACTTTAATGTTCCTGATTTAGTTACTCGTATGAATGTTACTTTTTGCTGTAAGGGTGCCAAGTGAGATTTGGCACTCCTCATTCCCTTAGCTAGTGTACCAACCTTAACAAAATATCCACCTTAATAAATATTAACTTGGACACATTTCATACAATCTGTAATGTTGTTGAAACAATATAAACAATTTTTTTCCCTTTTCATTATAAGAATACTTGCAGTATTTAGTTTTATAATAATCTTGTAATCTATACCAGTAATTCACTCTTCTTTGTTTAGTTTTGTTCTATAATAATTTTCACTGGCTATTTAATTTGATAATCTTGTCCTGTAATTGGTGTAAAAGTGTTGGGCAAATAAATATTATTATTATTATTATTAGAGATAAAGAAAAACAAGCATCGTTCAATTCTAGGAGCATTTCTAAACGCGACATTATTACTAAGATTTTTTGTTTGAATTGGCATAATTTCCGGTCATTTGAGACCAGAGTTTTGGTTTTTAGTCGTTAAAATTTGATTAACAACAAGGAAATCTGTCCGTTTCTCAATACTTTCCGTGCGGTAATCGGCCCACTGACGTTATCATCGGAGCTGAAAATGAGGGCTATATTCCCTCCTGCTATAGAGTACACCCTGACCATACAGTAGGAACCGCATTTAAAGGTTTTAAAATAAATTATTGTTGAACAATAGAGATGCAGAAAGCGGTATTTCCAGGTATAAGCGATGTAGAATAACAATGATACAAATAAAATTTTGGTGAATCCCGAATTCCTCTATCCAAATAATCAATCATAAGTGGTGGAACAGGCCAAGTTAGTTTCAATTTCATGTTAAAATTAGAAACAGTATATTTTCAATATTGTTACAGACACCACATAATGCCACCGATGCGTAAAAATAAATCAAGCATAATGGAGGTATGGTGTAAAAATTTTCCAGACAATTTTACAATAGATGGATTTATCATGTTTTGTAAACATTGTGAAAAAAATATACTGTGCGAAAAACGATCACAAGCAGTGCAACATACAAAAGCTGCAGGACAGATTCCAGCAAAAAATGAAAAAAATCATCAAAACAATTACTAATCATTACAATCTTCAGCATCTACAAACAACCCATTGGCAAGTGAATTGTGTGAATTTTTAATAACATGCAACATTCGATTTAATAAACTAAATATCAGCGCTTTAAGAATTTTATAAAAAAACACTGTTGCAAAAATGAAGATAGTGTTCCTAGTGAATCAACAGTGCGAAAAAACTGCGTCGGCACCCTTTTTAACAATGTATTAGAAAATATTAAAGTGGATATTGGGAATAATCATGTGTGGATATCTGCCGACGCATGTGACTGGTACATAACAAAGAGAAAGACACACCTAGACACATACACACACACACACACACACACACACACACAGATACACACTCCCACGCACGCACGCACGTACGATTGAACGATTATAAAATATCAAAATCAAGAATACTTGAGAGTAGTCAGAGCGATTTGATCGAAGTGTAATCAACATCAAAACGATTCTGTTACGAACCAATTTATAGAGATGGGGTGAAACACTCGGAATAACTCCAGAAAAAGATAATATTGGTAGTAAAATATAACAAATTTAACATTACATCTGTATACAATACACGTGTTTTTTATACATAGAAACTAATTAAATATGTAATGTTTGTGTATGAAAATGTGAGATAAAAACCAAAGTTTTAGAAAAATAGAGGATTTCGGTATTTTTAGGTACACAATAACAAATATTTGTAGGTAGTGTAGTTTACAATGAGATACAAGATTATACTTTTTATTTATTTCAAAGTAAGCACAATAATTCTTATTATAACTCTTCACAGTAGCAAAGCTTGAGTAAAACCGGTAGTTGTACAGGGGTACCTTCCACCGCCATTTTGTTTTTTTTTGTGACCCTTGAGACACCTTTGGTCGCCATTTTTTGTATGCCCCGTGGGGATCGTATTTTTTCACCTGATAATAAAAAGATTTTATTTAATCTGGTATTAATATTTATTAGGGCCCGTTTTCATCAAAGGAGATTGCATAATTGTTAATAAAATTATTATTACATTTCTTTTAATCCCACCTACAAATTATGACCTAATTTATTTATACATTGTTGTATTCTAATAATGGGGAAGAATTAATAGATAAGACATATAAAGATGACAAGCGTTTTCATAATAAAAAGATGTTATTTAATCTGTGTTTATTATTATTAAACAGTTATACAACTTCATTTATATCTATTGGAAAGTAGCAATCAGCCGTCGACATGGAGTTAATTACTGTGTTTACAAATATTTTAAAATTTTGCTGCTGCAAAAATACATTAAGGTCTAAATTAAATATTAGGTGATATAATAATAATCATTTCTACCCTGACGCAATAGCGCTTCTTTTATACAAGCTGATTCTCTATCTAAGCGATCTCCACATATACATTCGATAAAATTATGCCTGATTTATTTGTATCTTCAATTACTCACACACACACACACACACACATACAAATAAATAAATTAGCCCCATTTAAGTAAGCAGATAATTAGACATTATAAATTAGGTATACATCAAACTATTATTGCTAATGCAAAATGCGCGTGTTGGTTTTAGTAAATATTTAAAAGACAACAACTAATATTATTATTTTGGTGTTAAAAGATAAGCACGATAAAACAGAGTAGAATATACCTGTGATTGCAGATTTTTTTTTACCTAGTATTTAACCTGTGATGATAACGGAATACTCTTTAGTATCGATTAGCGTTTCCAGTTGGAAGGTCAGTTTAAGCATCCCTTTTCTGCAATAGTAGCGGGTCCATCGAGGTGTGGGAAATCGTAAATAAAATATCGAAACTGTCTGCGATACAGCTTTTTAAAAAATTATCTGGTTTTACGGCGAATGGCAACAGTTATTCAAAGATCTCTCAGTGGAATTTCAGAAAGGATTACTTGATATGGAGCAGTTTGACGGTGAAAAACCGGTCTTAATAATAATTGACGATCTAATGCGCGAGACTAACGGTTCGGTGGTTGATATTTTTACAAAGGTTTGTCATCATAGAAATCTAAGTGGGTTTTTCTTAACACAAAACATATTTCATCATGTATCTTAATAAATACATTGCGCAAGATGTTATAATCAAAATATTTTACATACAAGATCAGTCTTGCGGAAACACATCTGTCAATAAGAGTCTTAGATTTATAAACAAGCCTGAACGTCGTTATTGAAAATGGAAAAATTTCGGGGGGCAAATAAACAAGCCAACTTTCAATATCTAATCATGATAATACACCTGTCTCTCGCCTCTCCCGTCTCCCTCGTCTCTCTCGTCTCTCTCGTCTCTCCCGTCTCTCTCGTCTCTCTCGTCTCTCTCGTCTCTCTCGTCTCTCTCGTCTCTCGTCTCTCCCGTCTCTCTCGTCTCTCCCGTCTCTCCCGTCTCTCTCGTCTCCTCTCGCCTCTCTCGTCTCTCTCGTCTCTCTCGTCTCTCTCGTCTCTCTCGTCTCTCTCTCTCTCGTCTCTCTCGTCTCTCTCGTCTCTCTCTCTCTCGTCTCTCTCGTCTCTCTCGTCTCTCTCGTCTCTCTCGTCTCTCTCGTCTCTCTCGTCTCTCTCGTCTCTCTCTCTCTCTCTCTCTCTCTCTCTCTCTCTCTCTCTCTCGTCTCTCCGTCTCTCACGTCTCTCTCATCTCTCGTCCTCTCGTCCTCTCGTCTCTCTCGTCTCTCTCGTCTCTCTCGTCTCTCTCGTCTCTCGTCTCTCTCGTCTCTCTCATCTCTCTCGTCTCTCTCCTCTCTCTCGTCTCACTCTCTCTCTCTCTCCCGTCTCTGTGGCACACAGAGGTGTTTGTAATAAGACTGACCTTGTATGTAAAATATTTTAATTACAACGCCTTGCGCAACATATTTATACAGTAACATCACACTTCTAACTAATTAATTTTGATATTCTTATTCCACAACCTAGTTGCTGGTGTATTATCAAAATTAGAAATAGAAATAAAATATCAGACTTCTAACGAAGTTGAATCAATTGGTATTTTTGAATTATGGTTGGTTTTGGAAAGCTGTAAGTTAAACCAAATCAGTATTTTTTAGTTGTAAGTTGACTTTCGCAAGCTGTAAGTTATGATTTGATTGATTAATTGATTTTATTGAGATTGATTTGGTTCATTGACTTGATTGATATTAATTTGCAGATGATCGACTGTTTTTCCACGTCTGTGCCCTCACGTTTAGGGAGAGTACCACCTCTGAGTGACGGTTGGCCTTATCTACAACGTGAGCGGTCGCTCATAGGAGCGAGGTATATACAGTGGGAGAATCGTGATGCTGGAGCATGTTTGATCAGTTTTGTAGCTGCTGCTATCTAATTAGGCTGGTTTTTACGTAAACAGGTTTATGTGAAACAAACAAGCTACAAATCAACTTTGACACAACAACTATATTTCAGATAGAGTAATCTGATCAATTTCATTTTATACGATTTAGCATGTTTCTTATCAATATTAGAATTGGATTAATCAAAAATCTTAAATCCTAACTACATGATCGAAATTGATCAAATCGTTAAACCATTCATTAATTGTAGCAGATATAAATTTTGATATATATCTTTTAGATAATACTAATGGGGTCTTAATTATTTGTTTATTTTTAAAATCTAATTTTGTATGTACGTAAATACTATCGAACGTTGACTTTAC
>JARFJB010000903.1:3475000-3647500 GCA_036346205.1 Vesta saturnalis
TTTAATGGAACCCCATTCTAAACCTTAGATTTATCGTCTTTAAACCTCATAAAAAGGTTTAATATCTCGTGTTTTTATTTTATATGTTTTTTTTTTGAATTTGCAAATTTGGTAAAGGAATGCTAATAAAACACCATGAAGTGGCGTAACTTTTATTGTAATAGTAGTCTGAGTAGCAATCAATTTATTGACAATTTTATCAAAAAATAAATGTTTATTGAGTAAAGAAGTAATTGTAGTAGGTATAAAGATTAGCTTCTTTAAAATTCACATAATTTATTTACTTTTATTCTTTATTCTATCCGGAAATAAGTGAGGTATTCATTCACTCCGACCAATAATTTTAATGACCTTTCCGTGGTGCTTTCTAAATTGCTAGTTTTCCTATCTATTCACAATTTTTTGCCCTAAAATTATCTTGGTATTAAAATTTTTTAATTATTTTAGATTTATAAAAATTGTGGTTTGTAACATCCAAACTCATTGAATAATGGTGACACTTTTTTGGCATTCTATTTAGACCGAGTTAGTACCCAGTAGTTTGCAAAACGTTGGAATAGTACATCAATAAAATGTATTTCGTTGATCTTGCCCACGCACGTATGATTTACCGTCATTAACCCCTATAGCCTATCACCAGTATTCAACACAAACACTATTAATAACTGCGTAACCTAATAAAACATTAGTGTTCTCCAGGTCTAATTATACCAGGGCTCAAACATTACTTTCTGAATACTTATAAAATTGTTGAAATAATTCCCCAAAACCTTCCTCATCAAATTTTTTTAAGTAAAGGGATAAAATTAAATTTGAATTGAGATGTGCTCCATGTTTCGACTAATCAGGTCGTCATCAGGATAAACAAATCTAAAAGTACTGTGCTTACATTAAGCTAAAGAACTAAATCAAACATGATTAGAAAATAAATAATCAAACTCGAAACTTCCCTACACAACTTATTTAATTATAAAATAAAAAAATGAGAAGAATAGAGGTGCGCCATGTTTCGACCAAGTCATCATCAGGCTTACGATAATCTAAAATTAATTGAAACTAGTATCACTAAAATATAATAACCATACTTACAATGATGGTGTGGTAGTAAGAGTCCTACGAATACGTAAAACCTATAAAATAAACATAAACGTATGTAATGCTAGAATGAAACATGTTAAACAATAAAAGAACACCAAAATGAGTACTTACGGAAATTATATTTAAAATATCTGATCATAATAAATTAGGAAACAAATTCGAACTAAAACAGAATCCAATTCAGAGATATACAAATTAAATTGTGAAACCAAAGAACTTAATTGAAATTTAATTAATTACGGAATGTACCGGGTGGCCAACTAAGAACGGCCGTCGGCCATATCTCAGGAATGGATTATAGCACAGGTTCGGGAAAAAATTTTTTATAACAAAAGTTGCCTCGAGAAACGCCTGGAAATTATTTTCAGAATTGTAGGTCCACCGCCGCTAGAGGGCGTATTTGACAGTTACAATTTTAAAAAGCAAAGTTTTTCAAAATTTACTCAATTAAGGGGCATATTAAATATTATAATCAGATTCCTCGACAAATTCTGCATATTTTTTATTTGACAAGTTTTCGTCTATCTCTTCAAATAAGGGGGGGACCTTGTTACGAAAAAACGCCTTTAATTCGGTTCTGCTTGACCGATTATAATAAACTTGATGTTGTTTGAAAGAGCTTTTGTTAAACAATAGAAAATTTGTAAATTTGAACCAGTCTGATTAATAACATAAATGCTAGAGGGCGCTGTTTAATATTTTTTTAATATTGTGTTTTCTCTTTACAATTTTAAATGGAAGCAATAAAATTTAAGTAGGTCTTTAAAAAGTAGACTAAATTAGTAATAAAACAGTGAAAACTGCAAGTCGATATCTTTTCCTATCCTGAGATATCGTAAGAAACAGGTAAATGGCGGGAATTGTTCTTCCTACGTCTAGTAGGCTAGTTCGCGTTAACGGAAATTATTAAATTTAACCTGGATGAAAAGATCTTACATTGGTCTGCAGTAATTTAAACTGCTATCATACTAATGTTATGGTTGCCGCTAGATTACCTAAATGTAATGCTGTCGCTACTAACAATGAGAACAAATTATAAAATAATAATGTGATAAATCTAACATTTTTTTAATTATATAAGAATGTTATATTTGTTTTCAAGCGATGTGTTAGTAAATCAAAAGCATAAAATATCAATAAAAACCGATATTTGCCCAGCAACAACAAATACAGTTTAAAATATGAATTACGATTTACTGATGACAACAAAATTAGTAAAGAGGGCCCTGTAAGATATAAAATAAATTCCATGTTGAAAACAAGCAAGCTATGATTTTCACGCATATGTCAATAATTATTCATCGTGTTGCATTTAATAGACTTTCTTTATCTTTTCGTACTAAAATGATTCTTACAAATGAAGAAGCATTTGATATGTTGACAGTTTATTTTGAATGTATGAGAAATGCAACCGTTGCTGCTAGAGTGTATGCACTGCAGTACCCAAACAGACGGCATCACAGCAGAAGAGTTTTTCTCCGACTCGCACACCGTGTGCGTACTACTGGAAATGTGAATCTTCCTGTGTACCGAAGACAACGCAGAGGTAGAACAGAGGAAAATGTTATTGATGTTTTAGCTTATGTAAATGTTAACCCTCATTCAAGCACCAGAGCTATAGCTAGAGACTTCGGTATATGTCGAACCACCGTCCAAAATATTTTAAGAGAACACAGCTGACTACTTATTTATTAATGCATGTTTTATTCGGTACCTATTATAATGATAAAAATGTTTTAATTTTTTCGATTTTTAATGAAATTATCTTATGCTATGTGAATAGATTTTAACTAACAACATGATAATTGAGTGAGGCAAAGTAAAGTAAAAAGGTACCAAAAATAAAAAATAATGAGAGGCTGGGCGAGAAAAATTCGTAATAACATTACGAGAGTTAATGCATTTAAAGTCCTTTTTCGTTTACTAACAACGAAGGACTTCAATGTGTCTTATTGATCTGATTACTTTATAATATATACTATTTTAAATTGCACCCATATCACATGGTCCTACACCATAGTTTGAATGCTCAAGATTTCGATACCAGGTTGGATTTTTGCAACTGGCTCTCAAATATGATACACGACTATCCTCAAATACTTTCACGAATTATGTGGACAGATGAGGCTACTTTTCATAGTGATGGTAGTGTAAATCGACATAATATGCACTACGGGTCTGAAACGAATCCTTGATGCAGGAGGTCTAACATCAGGGTCGTTGGTGTGTAAATGTGTGGTGCGGGATTCTAGGTGGAGAAATAATTGGGCCTTTTTTTTAATGAGACTGTTAATGGAGAAACATATTTAGATTTTTTAAGCAACGAATTGCCACTTCTTTTAGAAGACATACGCTTGGCCTTCCGTCGTGACTTGTTCTTGCAACATGATGGGTGCCCGGCACATTATTCTAGAGATGTTCGGAATTTCTTAAATCAATCATACCCTGAAAGGTGGATAGGACGTGGAAGTTTATTTATTTGGCCACCAAGGTCTCCAGACCTAACTTGTTTAGAATTTTATTTGTGGGGGCGAATAAAAGATATCGCTTATGCGGATAGACCCACAGCAAGAGCTGACATGATTGAAAGAATACGACAGACAATACGAAGTATTTTAAGGGCAGAAATTGAAACTGCTGTTCTCTCTACCCGTCAGCTATAGATTTCATGCATTGAAAATGATGGACTACATTTCGAACATCTAGGGCGACACTAATTACGTAGTTATTTATTTAAGGTTTTAATTGTTAGATTTATCACATTATTATTTTGTAAATTGTTCTCATCGTTAGTAGCGACAGCATTACATTTAGGTAATCTAGCGGCAACCATAACATTAGTATGATAACGGTTTAAATTACTGCAGACCAATGTAAGATCTTTTCATCCAGGCTAAATTTAATAATTTCCGTTAACGCGAACTAGCCTACTAGACGTTGGATGAACAATTCCCGCCATTTACCTGTTAGGATAGGAAAATGATATCGACTTGCAGTTTTCACTGTTTCATTACTAATTTAGTCTAGTTTTTAAAGACCTACTTAAATTTTATTGCTTCCATTTAAAATTGTAAAGAGAAAACACAATATTAAAAAAATATTAAATAGCGCCCTCTAGCATTTATGTTATTAATCAGATTGCTTCAAATTTACAAATTTTCTATTGTTTAACGAAAGCTCTTTCAAACAACATCAAGTTTATTAAAATCGGTAAAGCAGAACCTGAATTAAAGGCGTTTTTTCGTAACAAGTTTCCCACTCTCCTCCACCCCTTATTTGAAGAGATAGACTAAAACTTATCAGATAAGAAATACGCAGAATTTGTCGAGGAATCTGATTATAATATTTAATATGCCCCTTAATTGAGTAAATTTTGAAAAATTTTGCTTTTTAAAATTTTAACTGTCAAATACGCCCTCTAGCGGTGGACCTACAGTTCTGAAAATAATTTCCAGGCGTTTCTCGAGGCCACTTCTGTTATAACATTTTTTTCCCGAACCTGTGCTATAATCCATTCCTGAGATATGGCCGACGGCCGTTCTTAGTTGGCCACCCGGTACGTAATTGTAAATACAGTTAAAATTAAACAACTTAAACCATTTCAAACTTGAGAATAGAAAACTAAATCCATGATAACCACCGTTGTTCTAGATTTCAAGGAGTAGATAATGTAGAAACAAACGTGTTAACAATTTCACGTTCGCGTAGAAATATATCTAAATAAAAAAAAATAATCGCAAACTATCGGTAAGTTAGCAAGCTGTAAAGTTTAAATAATATATACAAGGTGCATCTGAATAAAAATACGTTTTTTTTTTATGATTGTGGACATGAACAGGCTAAATTAGGCCTATCGTGCTAAAGCACTCAGGAACACTTAGGAGGATGGATAGAGGGATAATGAATTGCCAATAGATGCCTATGAACAGCCACCTTAAATTTTCTCATATCATAAGTGAGAGGAAAACAGGAACTAGGGAGATCATTCCAGAGTTTAGAAGCCGTGTAGAAACATGTGGATTGCGCCCGTTTGGTACGACAAGTGGAGATTTGTACTGCATACTGATGATGTAAATGAGCGAACCGAGTGTTTCTCGAAAAGATAGCCCGAGATGGTATCAAAGAATATAATTCAGCAGCACAATAGCCGTTGTTAACTTCATTAAGTTTTTGTGATTCCGTCATAAAACGGTGTTCATTACCATACATAAGCCCTGTCTCTTACAAATTTAAAATTATAATTTCCAAATTCAACATACACTTCGAATATTTGTTCGTTGATCGTTCAAAATAAAGATATTATCAATCCTCTCCAATGCTCTGGTATTGATAATCTAAAATGTGGTTCATGCCAAGCCTTTTACGTCGGGCAAACCGACAGGAACTGTACAATCCGCTTCTCGAAACTATTTAAATGCATAAAGCGTAATAATTTGAATTTCAAAGTCTTCATTTGCCCAGCACATTCTCAAAACTGGCCACTTAAGCAGAAGGAGGGTAGAATATGTTGTGACGTCATAATTAATTAAAAGTGGTGGCAGGTAGAGTGGGGACTGGGTAGGGTCGGTTTCTTTTCGGGAGCCTTTTCAACCCCTGGGCGGGGTTTAGTCTCTAATTAAGCAGTATTAAGTGCCTTTTTGGCGGACCAACCCTGTGGATAGAGGTGTTGGATGCCCCTAGAGTGTGCTGTAGCGGCCATTTTGGCTGAGTTAAGGAGGGGTTAAGACTAGGCCACACCCATCCTTTTACCTGATTGGTTGTACGTGTAATCGGCCATCTTGTCAGCCATCTTGTCGGCATAGATCTTCGGAACTTGTTCGTGGGCCTTCGCCCAATGTCGGGAAATTTGAATTTGTATTCTAATAAGAGGCCCTAATGCTAACTTGTAAGACAGGTATAGGGTTTCACAACTTACTCTCGGGGCTTCGCCCCCTCGTCGTAACCTCCTTGGCGAAATTTGAATTTCTATTTAAGTCTCTGCATTCTGCTTGGTTATGGCAGGGAATTTGAATTTTTATTCTAATAAGGGGCCCTAATTCTAACTTGTAAGATAGGTATAGGGCTTCGGAACTTGCTTTAGGGTCTTAGCTCCCTTGTCGTGCCCCCCTTTTAAGGTAGGACGTGTACATCTAGGCCTCAACCCACCGTTACGCACAATATATTTTGGTTTTAATTATGAATCACAATGTATCGCAATCTTTTTGTTTTAATTATGAGTCATAATTAAATCTCGCTCATTCTAACCAGCCTCTATCAAATTAATCTCATGTACAACCAAACAAAAATTTTATTAAACCGAGCTTGTTCTAGGGTCGTCGCGCGTTGTCAGGTTTTCACCCTCTTGACAGAAAATTTGAAATTGTATTCTAACAAAGGTCCCTCATACTATCTCATAAGATAAGACCGCCGGAATTTGTTCTCGGGCCTTCGCCCCTTGTCAAAGGACATCAATTAATCAAATCAATCAATCGAGCAATAAAATCAGCCGAAGCATATGAAACCAAAACAATCAACCTCGATTACATCAAACAAATCAGTTAAGCTAATCAATTTCAAACAAATCACTCTGGATCAATTCAAACCATCAGATCAATCAAAGCAATTAACCAAATCAGTCAAATCAATCAACCTTAATCAAATCAAACAAGAAGCTGAGCTAACAATTCTTCATAACCTTCCGGTAACGATTCCCCAACTATATATACATAGCTCCTATGAGCGACCACTTACTTTATAGATAAGACTAACCGAAACTCTGATACTCTCCCTAAACGTGAGGGCACCGGCGTGGGAAAAGTCGATCATCAACAAATCAATCTCACTCAATTCAATCTCAATCAATGAAATCATAACTTACAGCTTGCAAAAATCAGCTTACAATTCAAAAATACTGGTTTGGCTTAACTTACAGCTTGCTAAAACCAACCACAATTCAAAACTACATGAGATAGTCTTCGGAATTACTGTCAGTATACGAGCATCAAATTAGCTTGTAACACTATTGCCGGGTTTTGCATACAGTGCTGAAAATACGTTTTACAGTTAAAGTAGTTAAAAATACCTATACAATAACAAATATAACCAATTCCCAAATTAGACCATTATATTATTTTACATACAAGGATTGTCTTATTCGAAATACCTCTGGCAAAAAGGGCCCTAGATTTATAAGCAAGCGTGAACGGAATACTTTGTTTTGAAAATGGGCAATTGCCTGGGAGCAAATAAACAAGCTAACTTTCATTTGCAATTTTCATAATACGCATGTGAATTGAAACTAACACCGATTTCGTTTCGTAAGGCAACTATATGACACAACGCTTGTCATTATCATTAGACAACCATAATAATATCACTCAAATTCGGAAATACCTCTGGCAAAAGGAGCTCTACATTTATAAACAAGTTTGAACGCACTATTTCGTTTTTAAAATGGGCAAATACCCCAGGGGTATAAACAAGCTGACTTTCATTTACAATTTTGATAATACACAAGCGTTTTGAAACTAACACCGATTTCATTTCGTAAGGCAAGCTATTATCATTAGACAACCATACTAACAATAATATCGCTCAAATTAATATGTACACTATCGTCCAGTTTTGCATACAGTGATAAAAATACGTTTTACAGTTAAATCAGTAAAAACGCGTATACAACAACAAATATAACCAAAATTGAAATCCGGCTTCTAGAAATTGAATAAAGTAAATAGAATAAGGAGTAAGGGTTAAAATAAAAAACGAGCACTTACCAGGGTTGCTGTCGATAATCGTCTTGAAAGAACGCCTTGACAGGGTAAACAGCTGCTTACAGTCAACACATTCACTTTAGGAGTCTTGCTTATAACTGAATAATAAGAAAATACTTAAGAGTCTTTCGGTAATCATTAATATAAAGTAATTATCTTCTGGATTTTCCCAGTTATGTAACCACAATAACAACCTTTCACTATTCAAGTACATATAATGTATTTGAAAAAAATAATAGTTCTACATTAGTGAAATCTTTATGAAAGTAAAATGGATTGGGATTATATGATGTTCACGTTCTTTGCGCGTGACAAAAAATTCCTCCAATTACTCGCCGAGCACAACCCAGCATAGTTGCCAGAACTTCCAGCACTTTAGATTTTTTCAAATTTTATTTTTATTAGGATAATTGTTTATCCAATAACTTTTTTATTGTTCGTCCTAGCGAAAAATAGTAAAGAGCTTTTCGATTGTACTCGTCGAGCACAACCCAGCACAGTTGCCAGAACTTCCAGCACTTTCGATTTTTTTTGTTTTTATAACTTCTTTGCTGAAAGTATTTTATTCTGGTAATACTAGCGAAGCACATTCATTTATATGGGTATAGTACTTCGTTTTAACCTCGAATACTTCCATTTGGCGCAACAGAACTTCGATTTTTTAAAATTTGATTTTTAATGCTTTAATGATCAGCACAATAGCTCAAACATACAGAGCACTTCTTGAAAGTACTTACAGAACCCAGCACAGTTGACAGAACTTTCTGGTTTTCACTTCCGGGATCGAACTTCACACGCGTCACCAATTTACGTCCTACATTGTTTTTGATGCAAACCCTAAAAATAATGCTTTTTGTAGAGGTACTGAAGTTATTACTGCTGATGGCTTTTCATTCATCAAGTCATTAAAAATCACTAAATTTTGGGTTCAACTTTTAGAAAATCATACAAAAGCTACTTTAAAATCATAGTTAAATAAGTATCTCATTGCAAATCTTTACAGTGTAATATCAAATGAATGTTAGAATTTCAATGAATTAATACTATAGCCATTGTAATTTAATAATTACTCCTATTACTAATTTCAAGGTACCTACGTATACTATACTATTATTATCTCTAAGGTATAATCATCAACGCTCTTTGAATATTGCTTATCATTGTTAGGTTTAAAGTGCTTTTCCTTTGTAATCGAGACCTGTGATATTAGTTAAATACAGCGAACCCTGAATAGACAATGCGAAATGGGCTTGGGCAATAGAGTTTTAGTTTCACAAGATAAAAGATAAAAACTAACTGTATGGAGGGATACCGAGTGTGATGCCAAATAATCTTATATCGCCAGGTGAGATATTGTGTGTTACAAAAATTGGACCTAACAGACTTAAGTAATAAGCAAAATGCTTATAAAACGAATCAGGGCTAGAACCATACTTAGTGGAATGTTGTGAACCTAAACTGGTGTGTAATAAGGATTGAATAAAGCACATTATTCATTATCTAACACAACAAGGTGAAGTATTATGTTAACACGTGTGAGAAACAATGAACAAAAATAGTTCTGAAGGCTATTCAAATGGACTTTTGATAATGATCGGCCGGAAGATCAAATCTGAACGCTAATTAACCAGCTCCATTATTATTGTAATTTTTTTGTAATCTATCACTCATAATTAGGTCCTAATAAGATGCTAATATTAAAAAAGTACTTAGAGTCTTCCGGTAATCATTAATATAAAGTAATTATCTTCTGGATTTCCCCAGTTATGTAACCACAGTTATGGAACCTTTCACTATTCAAGTACATATAATGTATTTGAAAAAATAACAGTTCTACATTAGTGAAATCTTTATAAAAGTTAAATGGATTCGGATTATATGATGTTCACGTTCTTTGCGCGTGACAAAAAATTCATCCAATTAGATTACACTGTGTTCCGGTGCTCCACGGCTTTATGTTAAACTAGCCACCCCCCCCCCCCTCAAAAATTTAATTTACTAAAATTGAAAGTCTGGAAGTGAAATGTATAATATCAAAAAATAGAAAAGAATTGGGCATCACTTTATTTTACGCTAAAATAGTGTTCGGCTTACAAAAAATACACTTTTAGTTATCAGCTGCGTCACTTAGCTCTTATAAATAAAAACGTGCTATTATGGATAGCGTCTATAATAAATTTTATTTCATGTTATTGAAGTAGGTGTGAATTCCTTTTACCGTTTACAAAAATTTGAACATCGGTGTCACCTATTAAGAGTGATAGGGCTTTAAAAATTAGGTACTGGAAAAATATTTGGGCACGCTCGCCAGAGTTAAGGGTAAATGAGTATAAAAAAGTAAGGTACTATTCTGGTGGGAAATAAAATTAATTAAAGGGATATAGTAAACAACGTTAGTGTGCGTATCAGAATAACACTTTATTGTTTAAGACAGGATTATTGTTTAAGGAGAGGTACTTCGCTGACTACTAAGTCTAATTTTTTTATGTCGTTGAAGCACTTAATTGAGAAAATGAATATTTGGGTAAGGTGTAAATAAGGAACTAATGTGTTTAATGAAAGCAGAAATGCTCTTGTGTTATTATTTTTACATATATTGTATTCTGTGAATCTTTATTTTAGCGGTGTAAGTCACTTAAATATTTCAACGGGAAGTAAAGCATTTAGTTATGGAATATTTTATTTAATTTTGTAATTGGGTTGAGATAGAGGAGTTGCTTAACGTTAAGTTCAGCACAAGTGCAAGAACTGCGGGGATCGCATCCATTCTACTCCTTTCAATGCCAGAAGCGTCGAAATCATCCAGTTTCCGTCGAAAATGACAAGCCTAGACCCCACCCTATTTTCTGCTGAATCCGATACCCAAGCCACAACACTCACACAAACACAGAACCCCTCACAATAAAACGCTTTTTACAGAGTTACGCCGTCTTTCATATTTTTCCTGGCCAACGAGCCAAGATCAACCTCCTGTTACTTTTATTAACGTCGTTCGTACGCTTGCATAGTCTGTAACCATCTGGCAATACCCATTATCCGCACCTCCAATCCTTAAACTGACTACGCTAAACGGCTATCGAGGTACCGGTCTTTCCAATCAGAAATTCCTTCCCATTCACTCGATTGCAATTACCGCTGCACTTACATTATCTCGAATGCGTTGCTGTTACGATGCACTTCCCGAATTATTCCTTATTACAACCCACTTTTAGAGTACGTATCTATTTAACCTTAAAGAGAGACGACTATAATTCCTGCCTCAGAATCAATGGATCTCGCCTGCCGTATTGCGCTTGCCTCATACGTATCAGAAACATCGAACCTACATTGCATCTTAATACCTAACCACGCCATTTGTTCAGAACACATAGCTCACTTTTTCAATCATGAATGTTATATAGACTCCACTATCACTTCCGATCATCTAAACTTCCTAATATCCCAAGTAAGTTGTAACAGAAGCGATCGAAACCATAATCGCACTCATCAATTGTAGACTGGATAAAAGAGGAAAGACGAATCTTGCTATTCAGGGTTCCAACTGACAAAAATCAGAATATAACCGCCTTAATCAGACGAAAAAACCAAATGACACATCGGAAACTCCTGGTAAGAAGAAAATCAACCCTCGAATCACATCTCATTGACTCTCAAGGTAACCTTATTACTACCGACCAAGAAAAGGATAAGTTCGTCCTTCACTGTCAAACCGTGTTTAGATCACCCAATCTTGAATTTCCGTAACCTGAACCTTCCCGAAGTCCAATTAGACAACGAGAATCGTTTCTATGTTCCCACCTCGCACAACCAGGTCACCTTACATTTAAAGAAAAAGGACTTAACCCAGCTTTATGCCTGGAGGACCTAAAGTGGAAAATGTTACGTCATCTACCCGCCCAACTTACTAAGGAATATCTACAGCAAATGCATCACACGCTGCTACATCCAACGACCTGTAAGTCCGGTTACCCTGTCATGTTCCCCGAACCTCTGACTTAACTCCTTCCTATAAACTTATTTCCCTTATAATCTGTTTTGGAACATGCTTTGAGCAGATTCTATCCAGATGATTTTGAGACTATATAGAAACAAACAGTATTCTTACAGTCAGCTAATTCGCTTGAGACCCAACCGAACGTGCCACGATCCTTTATATACACTGCTTGCCAACACATTTAATTACAATATGGCAGATTTTCTGAACATTAAGCAAGAATTTGATGACAGGATCTGGCGCGCAGGATTTATTCACAAAATCCGTACCAGTGCACTTTTCTAAACTCATGCTCTCGTACCTGACTAACCGATCAGTACAAGTTAATGCAGAAAACACCTTCACAGAACTGTTTCAACTCATAGCAGGTGTACCTCAAGGTGCTACCTTACCCCCTATCCTACACACCATTTTTGCTTGTCGCACTTCAACTGTTTCACAACTGTAGTCTTTGTGGCACAGTTTGCGGAAGACTGGTTTCTGCAAATAAACAAGGGACGACTAAGTCTCCAACAAAAAGTGGCATGTCTCGTAATCCAGTTCACTAAAACTCAACTGGCTTACCGATGTGCCAAAAACACTAGATGGAATACGCACCCCAAAACTTTATAGCATCCACACAAATATTAGACGAAGTCATCTCTGCTCTCTGCAAACGCCGAATTGTACAACAAAGATTAGAGCCATAATGTTTGTGTTTGGGTGCGCGTGCGTGTGCGTGTGTGTATGTGGATGCGTGCGTGTGCGTGTGTGTGGGTGCGTGTGTATGGGTGGGGGTGAGGTGCCGGTGTGTGTGGGTGGGTGGTGGGTATGTGGGTGGGTGGGTATGTGTGTGGGGGTGGGGG
Source organism: Vesta saturnalis (assembly GCA_036346205.1). Lineage (NCBI taxonomy): Eukaryota > Metazoa > Arthropoda > Insecta > Coleoptera > Lampyridae > Vesta > Vesta saturnalis. The sequence goes on from JARFJB010000903.1 coordinate 3,487,690, forward strand.
TGTGGGAGTGTGTGCTCGCGGTTGCGTGCGAACCTGTGTGTGTGTGTGTGTGTGTGATGAATCTTACGTATTGGCATACTTATTTCGTCACTAATATCTAGATTCCAGTTATTCTTGGTTGTGGTAGAACTACGGGATAAGGAGTAAGAGGGGTGAATATGTTTTTCCTTCCTACGGAACACAGGGAAAACTTGAACAGCGATTGCATTCAAATTTGGTATAAATGTTAAAGAATTAAATGTTTAGATCCAAGTGATTTTTGGTTTTGGTGGTGCCGGTGGTGGTGGTGGAGCTGCAGGATAGGAAGAAGGGTGAATTTTATTTTCGTTCGTTCGCAATAGTTCAAAAACTTAAACAGCGACTGCATTCAATTTGATTCAAGTAATAGACAGTAGACATGTTTTTCGAGTCGGTTGTCTCAAATTTTTCTATCATGCGTTAGTATAAGAGAAAAAATTTAACACTGTTTCATTGTTATTTTATTTCATTATGATTGCAATGATTTTACAATAATTTACGTTTCTATGAAGCAATTTACGTGGTACCTATTCACAATATTTCTAATAATTCACTTGAAAACGATATATAATTTTTAATTTAAAATTTTTTATTCAAAGTATTTTATTTCTGTCTACAGTTCTGTGCAGTATATCCTAGGCCGTCTAGTGGTAGGTACGTTGTGTTATTTGAATTAGATAGGCTTGATGAGGTTAAGTGTTGCATCATGTGGGGCAGGTAAACAATGAAACTACTCAATTTAAAATTAACAAGCTTTGCGCAATGATGGTTCAACCCATTAATATACTAAAAAAACCCACTTTGTTCATAAATAAGTAATTGCACAGGTACATTAATACATCAAATAACACAAAAAACAATGGAAGGGTTATATATATATATATATATATATATATATATATATATATAACAAAACACTAAATCAGGTTAAAGTGCGTACAAAATTATACATTAAGAAAAAATAAATAAAAAGCAGTTTGACTACACATAATCACAATAAATAAAACCATAATGTAACCACGCCCACAATTGTGTCATAAATAAATCAGAATACAAATGTAATACCAAAAATGTGGCCCTTTAAAACCAATCATTCCGGTGTTTAAGTAAATAAGCAAATAAAACAATAAGGCAAATTACGGTACATATAAAATACAGCAACAGTAAAATTACACAGGTAAATGCCTAGGACAAACAAAAAAATAGGTCAGAAATTTACACATAAACAATTGTTTAGTGACCAATAAAGCACAAAATACATCCGTACAATTACAATAAATTACATATAAAGAGAAATCCGTTCGCAGGCAAACGGATTTTAATTACACCTCGGATTAAACCGACTGAATCAAAGACACAAGCAAAACTCATTAAACAAAGCCTTACAAGGGTAAGTTGTAAATAGATTACCACATCGTGAACAATATATAAGTTTGAGTCCCTTAGAAAAATACAACATTCCTTTCTGAGGTTACACATTCATCTATACAATAAAAACAATAAAAATAAACTTTGAGGTGTTTTAATGGTCATCTGGACCCGGGGGTATGTAAACATATTTGGTTTTAATAATAATAATGATAATAATAATTTAAAACCAAATACAAGACAAAGTTTAAATAAATAAGGTAGTGGAATAGCGAGTATTCTTAAAATATAAACTAAAATTACTACACACGTATTAAGCATTTAACCTAAGCATATACAACAAATCTAATATTAATAAACTAACATCAACGCTAAAAACACCAGAGTTTATTCAATTTCTATCAGCAGAGATTTCCACCATGCAGATATATGTATATATATATATATATATATATATATATATATATATATATATATATATAGGACCGCCATAAAGTTGGATACATATGGGAAAAATTTTTATTATTGAAGTTTCTGAAAAACTCTATTGGCGGTTCGCTATTGTGACATTTGTCACGTTTTTGAAAAATGTTAACTGTGATGCCAGAAAAATGGTTCAAATTGACAAGATATCGAAAAATTGTATTAAGAAAATGTATTTAGAATGCAACAAAGACCCCATATACCAATTTTCGACGAAATAAAAAAAAAATTAAAAATACCATTTATTCCGCTCTGCTTTTATTACGAAAGATGATAAAATCTTGTTTTACCCGAAAATAGTTTTAATAATATAAATTACATAATTTTAGGTTAAAATTAATCAAATATTTGTAAAATAGACAATTTGTGAGAGGAAAATTTAAAAAATACGATTTAGCCTCGTCGCTGGTTGTGTTCATGCCCTGTATATTGAAGCGCATGAGCTGATCTAATACTTTTAACCGGTAAATAAAATGTAAACGAACTAATATTTGTAATTAAAACTTAACAACTCATTATTTATCCTTATTAAATTTAATATTGGTTAGTACATTTGAAACTAGCGATTTTTTTAACTTAATAAGTTGGCTTTGAAAAATCATATACTTCGGCTTATAAGGGTGAAAATGATTGCTCTTTAAAGTGCACCTCATCGTTTAAGATACCTAAAATTATGTAATTTGTGTTATTAAAACTATTTCCAGGTAGAACAAGATTTTATGGTGTTTCGTAATAAAAGCAAAAGGGAATAAATGGTATTTTTATTTTTTTTTCTGATTTGGTTGAAAATTGGTATATGGGGTCATTGTTGCATTCTAATTACATTTTCTTAATACAATTTTTCGATATCATGTCAATTTGACCCATTTATCGGCATCACAGTTAACATTTTTTAAAATTCCCGACAAATCTATGGTCACGTGACAAATGTCACAATGGATTTTTTGGCTGTCAGACATGCAGAAACGAAACGCCAATAGAGTTTTTCAGAAATTTCAATAATAATGTTACATATATATATATATATATATATATATATATATATATATATATATATAAAATACAAATAAATACATAAAATAATCAAATATATATATATATATATATATATATATATATATATATATATATATATATATATATATATATGTGTGTAACAAACACCACTAAATCAGGTTAATGTGCGTACACAATTATACACTAAGAAAAAATAGATAAAAAGCAGTTTGACTACACATAAACACAATAAAAAAAACCATAATGTAATCACGCCATAAATAAATCAGAATACAAACGTAATACCAAAAATGTGTAAAATTACACAGGTAAATGCCTTGGACAAACAAAAAAATGGGTCAGAAATTTACACATAAACAATTGTTTAGTGACTAATAAAGCACAAAATACATCCGTACAATTACATATAAGGATAAATCCGTTCGCAGGCAAAGGGATTGTAATTACACCTCGTATTAAACCGACTGAATCAAAGACTCAAGCAAAACTCATTAAACAAAGCCTTACAAGGGTAAGTTGTAAATAGATTACCACATCGTGACCGATATATAAGTTTCAGTCCCTTAGAAAAATACAGCGTCCCTTTTTCAGGTTACACATTCATCTATACAATAAAAATAAACTTCGAGGTGTTTTAATGGTCATCTGGACCCGGGAGTATGTAAACACTCGGCAATTGACTATACAATTATAACCAAGCTTTAACCTGTACCCGTTCGTCCACGCCCATCTCTACACAAATATAAATATAAACAACAAACAACAATGCTAATTCACACAATTACATGAGTGAGGGAGCCCTGTACTGCCTTTCATCTTAGCAGATTTCCGCTTTCTGAGTCCGCGTGCGAATGGGATACCTTTTCAAGACAATGTTTGCTTTTTAATACGTTTCGTAGGCTTGTAGAATTGTTTACTGCGGGCTTTAATTACGTTAAAAATACCTACTCACACTTGAATATATTCCTTTTAGTTAAATACTTTACCACCAACACGACGAGTAAAGATGCGCGGTTTAAAACTCGGCGCCGCGGCTCTTAATTATAGTTTAATTTTTGGAAAAATTTACATTAAGAGATACGCTAAAAGAAAAGAACGAATTACCGTTTCTAGTTTTCTAAAATGTGCACGACGACAAAAATGTTTATAGAATGCGCATACAGCAACTTTGAAAAATTCGTTACGGTCCCCGGCAATAAAGCATTGTCAAGCGTACACCTGCTTGTTTCTACCCTAACATGTGTTTTTCAGCCCTTAGCCACTATTAGTTACAAAAATAAAATATCCCGAAAGCCATTCTCAAATTACGACTTAATTTATAATAAAATATATCAAACTCCATTAATTAACTCTTTTATCGCGGTAACAATTGCGATTTGAACATGTTTATTATAATAATATTTTCGCGGTCCGCTACCTACAAGCATAATATAGGTTAACGACATTTGATCATACTAGTAATTTTTTGTTCCTAAAATGGCAAAATTAACTAGACAAAAATACTTGACGAAAATGAACCAATCAGCACACTAACAATTTTGAAAATGAAAAAGTATTTATGGCATAACTAAGCACACTTTAAGCACACTAATTTTTTTGAATAAAGAAAATGGTTCGCTATTTCCTTTCAGAAATCTTATCTTGCTCATAATATCCACAGATAAAAAAAACATAACGGTGCAATGTGGCACAACTTATCACAATAATTATTAATTTTTCAACTAACACAATAATAATTTTTTTGATAACCAAAAATGGCCTGGTCATCTTTTTTTTTGAAAGTATTATTTTGTTCATAATATGCGCAATTTTCAAAAAATGAAAAAAAAACTACGTTTCAACGTAGCACACCTCGAGCATAACTCAGCACAATAATAATTTTGTGATGATGACTGGGCCATCTTTATTGCATGTTTTGTTCACATTGTGCACAGTTTTCAAAAAATAAAAAAAACTACGGCAGAACGTAGCACCTCTCGAGCACAACTAAGCACAATAATTATTTTTTTGATAACAAAAACTGGCCAGACTATCTTCATTCACATTCTTTGGCGACACTATCGCTAACTAAAGAAATCCTTACCACGCATTACCACACCAATTTTTCACGTTGGTATGTAATTAGCACTCAATTATAAAGTAGATTGCAAAAGACCTCCCAATAATATTATTATTGTGAGAGTTACCTTAAGTATATTCATTGGTAGTTTTTCTAAAGTTGAAAATTAATTATTAATTCATTTAATTATTGCTTTAATTCAAAGTATTCCATAAGATAAATGTTACCTGTTTATGTAAAAATCGTGTGAAAATTGAATTGTTTCCGTAGTTATATCATTTGCAATCTATGTAAATAAGCAAGTAAAAAGGTGAATTGCATGATGTTATTAATTTTATTTTGTATTTTTCGGAATTTTCATTATATAGGAATGCATTTAGATATCATAAACGATTGTATGTGACGTTGTTTCTAGATGTGTATAATTATTTTATTTTTGCAAACTTTCTAAACTTGTTTGAATGTGGTTATTTAAACGGACGGTGAATACTTACGCAATGCCGTTTTTTTTAACTAGGCGCGATCACACGTTTTTAAATTTGTTTTAAATCTGTCAACCTTTGCACTTCATATTTTCTTAAAAACCTGTTAAAATGTCGTTTGAAACCCTTAAAAATGACACTTTCATTTTTGTTTTCTTACACATGTGTGATATATCAAAATGTTCTATTTTTAAAAAGAATTCAGATCTGCAACCGGCTTTTCAAAACGCTATTTCGGTTACAAAAAACTTTATGGGAAAGCTGTGCATGGTAACTGAAGAATGTTGAGTTTATTCAATCTCGCTGTACAGTCTTTTGTTTTTTATCACTTTAGTTTTAAAAACCATACTTTCCATAAGTAATCTAAATATTCGTTGCTCTTGCGACATGTAATCATATTACACATATTATACGCTTTCCACCCATGTTGCTTGAACTTTAGGAAAATTGATAACCTATGTAAAATGAAACCTGAAAAAGAAACCTAAAATTTATAGATTGGTCTGCATTAAAATAATTGGTAGAGCCATGAATGGTACCAAAAGTCAATGTTATGAAACTATCAAGATCTAGCATAATGCAATGCGCAAAATATAATTAAAATTTTATTGATAGATAACAACGTTTACATATACAGTGTGTCCCTAAATTGCATAGCCAAAAAGATAATGAAGATTACTAACGTGAAAATGAGCCGATTTAACTAAACTTGCCTTAGTCTAAAAGTTGATAATAATGAAGCTACATGGTGTCAAAGTTGAAAAAATTAATCACATTTTTTTTCATATCTTTCGACTGCTTTGAGCTAATTTTATAAAATTTCTTATACGGGGGTTTCTTGGGATGAGAAGTTCAAATTTATCATCGATTTCAGTGTATTTCCTGGAGGGACCATTAGGACATGTTTAAACCGCTACAACTTTTTTGTGTAGACCCTTTAGTATGGAATAATAGTTTTCCCTACCTTTTCTGCTTAAAAAAGGTATACCTTCGTGATATCACGAAGAGCACCGGTTTCCGAGAAAAACGCATCTAAAGCTCATGATGCATGCAAATTCTCCAAAAGTATATTAATAAGAATAATTCATGAAACCGATTTATTGAAAAAAATAAAGAAGAACAATAATTATTGAAGAAAAAACAAAAACAATAATTAACAATATGAAGAACAAAGTTAAACAATTAAATTGCATTATTAGTAACCAAAAGCTAAGTAAAAATTAAAAAAATAAAATTATGTTATGTAAATTTTGTTTTAACAAGTGCGCAATTAATCGACTTTTCTGGAAGGTATTTAATTTGCTAATTCAATAAGTGTTCAAGATTTCCACCATTTTCCTGCATGCACAAGTTAATTCTTATTAAAAAATTACATTGTACTCTGGTCAATACTTCAGTACTATTCTTCAATAAATTGGCTTCATGAATTATTCTTGCCAACTATCCTTCTTGTGGGGATGCATAAACTTTTGATTTCAAGGCACTCCACAAAAAAAAAATCTCAGGGTCTCAACTGCGGTGATCGAGCCGGCCAGTTCACAGGTGCGTCACCTCCTTTTCCAATCCAGCGCTGTGGATATACCTCATTTAAATGTCTTACATTTAAAGTAAAATGAGTAGGTGCACCATCATGCATAAACCAAAGGTCACGACGAAGAAGTAAGGGCAACTCTTCCAATAAAATAGGTACATTTTGTATTAAAAAGTTCAAGTACCTATCTCCATTCAGCCGATTTAGCAGTACAAAGGGACCAATAATAAAAGTGTCTACAATTCCAGCCCAGATATTTGCTTGAAATAGATGCTGATAATGAGATACTCTCGTTTTATGAGGGGTTTCAATAGCATAAACATGTTCAATATAAACATTGAAAATACCGCATCTAGCAAAAGTAGATTCGTCCGTGAACAACATTTTTTTACTAAAATTTGGATTTTTGATTCTTCTATGAATATTAAATCGACAGAAAGCTGAACGTTGATCAGGATCCATGGGCAATATGTCTTGAACTTTTCGAATATGAAAGAAGTGCAATAATTGTTCTTGAAAAACTCTATGAACTGATGATTGCAATCCTACACGTCGTGCGCTGGTCTTTGGATTTATTTCAACAGCGTCCAAATATCTTCTTCCATTCCCACCGTCCTTATGGTTCGTCTTCGTCCAGAATTTACACGGCTTGGTTGTAACTTGCCATTTTCGCTACTTTCGATATTAGCAAAAGTGTGCCGGTTTGGAGTTCTACGGAAAGGATATTTTCCCTATAAACTCGTACATTTTTTTGACCGTTGCAATGGCAAAGTCCATAGACTTAAAGCATATCCACCATTTCAGAGTTAGTGAAACTGTGAGCCATAGTTAGGGATCATTATCAATGGAAAAGCGATAGAAAAAAACTAACGTTTGATAAATAAATTCAACTGTCGATATGGTAACTAAAAAGCAAAGGCGACTAAAGTTTTTTACCCAAGTAAAAGCGCTTGCGCAAATGTGCAATGCATTAGAAAATATTTTTTCCTGGCTAAACCGTTCGTCTTATCCAAATATTTCTCGAGAGAAAAAAGATTAAAAATTAATTGAAATTAATTAAAACTAATTGTTATTGCGGAAAAAATAGGATAGTCAAATCAGTTATTTTGATACTTTGGGATAATTTGCATTCATCATGAGCTTTAGATGCGTTTTTCTCGAAAACCGGTGCTCTTAGCAATATTAAGAAGGTATACGTTTTTTAAGCAGAAGAGGTAGGGAAAACTATTATTCCATGCCACAAGAGCCTACAGTGTAGCCACAAAAAAGTTGTAGCGGTTTAAACATGTCGTAATTGTCGCTTGTAGCACCCTCTAGGAAATACACCGAAATCGATGATACATTTGAATTTCTCATCCCAAGAAACCCCCATATAAGAAATATTATAAAATTAGCTCAAAGCAGTCGAAAGATATAAAAGAAAATGTGATTTATTTTGTCAACTTTGACACCCGGTAGCTTCGTTATTAAGAACTTTTGGACTAAGGCAAGTTTAGTTAAATCGGCTTATTCTTACGTAAGTAATCTTCCTCATACTTTTGGCTATGCAATTTAGGTACACCCTGTATAATTTTCAAACCATTAACATTTAAATTATGCTGAATGTTTAATGGCATTTTTTTAATTGTATGGTAAATACAATACAATTATGAAAATTTTTGTAAACGCTGTCAGTATTTTGCTCAGATGTAATAGCACTAATTTGAGGCAAATGTATCTAAATGAACATTCTTCAAAGAATAGTTACGTATAAATAATAAACGTATAACAGAAGAGGCAGTTTTCTTTAGTACAAGATTATTTCGAACCTGAACATGAACCTGATTGCCAAAAGTGTTTGATGCCTTCATTAAATAAGTAAGATATTGCGTTAGGAGTCGAAAATGTGAATACAACATTTAATAACCTATGTGAAGTTAGCCCCAATTGAATATAATATCCCTTTTCAAGTTCAGATTGGCGTTAATCAAAACCAAAATGACAGTCAAACTCAAATTGGCAATATCAATTTCAAACTGGCAACAACCAAAGCAAATTGACCTTAATCAAAATTATATGGGCATTAGTCAATTTCCAATTGGCCTAATAAAATTCATACAAGATGTCTTTGTAAAAAGAATTCTGCTGGAAATTTGTGCTTTAAATAATGCCAATGGTGACTAGTGTAATCTTGTGTCAAAAAGAACTACGTGTCGATGGGTAAACGATCAAGAAATACTAGAAAAGTACCGAAGAGGTATACGTAGAGTTTAATTTTAATTTAAATTATTTTTTTCATAAAGAAACTGGCTGAGCTACCTTCTTTGAAAAATCTCTTATTGCTCATAATATGCGCAATTAAAAAAAATAGGTCACAACGTAGCACAACTCTTCACAATAATTATTGTTTTCGATACGAAAAATGGCTGTGCTATCTTTGAAAAACATCATTTGTCCATAGTATTTTTAAAAAGTAAAAAAAGTCAACTCAGCACAATAATTTTTCTGATAAAGAAAAATAGCTAAGCATCTTCTTTGAAAAGTAACGTTTTGTACATAATAGCAACATTCAAAAATAAAAAAATATATACAGCATGTCCCGAGCACAACTCAGTACAATAATTTTTTTTAACGAAAAATGGCTGGGCCATCTTCACGAAGTATTGTTTTGTTTATAATATGCGCAATTTTCAAAAAATAAAAAAAAAGCATAGGACACAACGTAGCACGTCTCGATTACAACTCAGTGCAATAATCATTTTTTTGATAACGAAAAGTGACTTTGAAAAATATTGTGTTTAAGTTATGCACAATTATCAAAAAGTACAAAAAAACTGTACGGCAGAACACCTCGAGCACAACGCACAGTAATAATTTTTTTATATTCAAAAATGGCTAGACCATTTTCTTTGAAGTGTTGTTTTGTTTATATGCCCAATTCAGTACAATAATTTTTTTATCAAAAAATGGCTGGGCCATCTTTTTCAAACAGTGTTGTTTTGTTCATAATTTTTATTTCGAAAACTAAAAAAATCTATACGGCACAACATGGTAATGATTTTTTGGATAACGAAAAATGGTTGAGTCATCTTCTTTGAAAAATATTATTTTGTTTGTATTATACACAATTTTCACAAAGTACAAAAAACAGTACGTCAGAGCACAATAATAAGTTTTTTGATAACCAAAAATGAGTAGACCATTTTATTTGAAAAGTGATGTTTTATTCATACGTTCAATTATCAAAAAATTAAAAAAAATGCACGGCACAATGTAGCACATCTCCAGCACAACTCAGCATAAAAATAATTTTTTTGTGACAAATGGCTGGGCCATCTTATTTACCTGGTTTATATTATTCACAGTTTTCAAAAAGTACAAAAGAGAAACTGTACGACACCTGTACGCACCGTATTAAAATAACTGGTCGAGCCCTGAAGTGTATAAATAAGTCATTCTCTAAAAAAATGTGCAAAATACAAAATTATTAAAATCACTATCAATAAAATATCTATTATGAGCTATACATCTGTTATCACTTTATAAAAAAATCCTTTTGTTTCTAAAGCGATCTTAACAAGACAATAAAAATCTTTATGAATATAACGCAGTTATGTCACAAAAGTTTGTACTAAAATATTGTCAACTGTATTTAAAAGGTTTGTATCATTATCAAATGTATTAGATAATGAGTAATAAAAGGTCATCTTCACTGAAGTATCAAATGTAGCACATTTACACAGTTATCGTAATGGATGAAATAAATCTAAGTCTATTGATTCTCAAAACCACTTCACGAATTATAGTTAATCCCCAGTTATCCTATATAGTTTTTTATATTATTCAGAATATTTATCAAAAGTAAAAAGAGAAATAGACATCGAGTTAAGCAATTCCATTAAAAATAACTGACATGATGCAGTTTATAAAACTAGAACATTAACAGTTCTATTCCGATAAATAAAATTCTAATAAAAATTATAAAATCAACTTATAAAGATTCAAATAAATTCAATTATGAACGATACCAAAAGATGAGCAATTCAAATATGTGTACCATTTCATTCAATAATTAAAACGAAGTGTAACACTGTCATACTCAGACATTAAATTTACAACCAAAGTTTAATTGAGTTAATGTTACAAAATAAGATTACTACACGCAGACAAACTACAGGTGAAAAATGAAGACGTTTCTTTAATTTATCAGAGGTTTTGTTGCATCCCCCAGGTACCCTGCTATCTTGAAAAGCTTAATTTGAACTTATTTACAATAATGTAAATTCAAGAACAAAACAATCTTGACTTGACTGACAATAATGTTACTATTACTTAAATTAATTGCCTGCCTTACTTTGACTTTCCTGGCAATAATTACAACATTAGAATTTATTTACAAGTCTGATATTTAATTACTCGCAAACCTCAAATCTGATCTAACGAAGTGGCCGTCTAGTGGTAGGTACGTTATGCTATCTGAATTAGATAGGCTAGACGAGGTAAGTGTTGCATCATGTGAGACTGGAAAAAAAAAGAAACTACTTAAATTAAAATCAACGAGCTTTGCGCAATGGTGATTAAGCCCGTTAATATACTATTGTGGGAAAGAACCACCAATAAAACCCACTTTATTCATAAATAAGTAATTGCACAAGTACATTAATAAATCAAATAACACAAAAAAAACAATGAAAGGGTTAAATATACAACAAAACACCATTAAATCAGGCTAAAGTGCGTACAAAATTATAACATTAAGAGGAAAATAAATAAAAAGCAGTTTAGTTACACATAAACACAATAAAAAAAAGGAAAATCCATGTAGTCACACCCACAATTGTGTCATAAATAATCAAAATAAAAATCATAATACCAAACATGTGGCCCTTTAAAACCAATCATGCTGGTCTTAAGTTAAAGTAAATAAGCACATAAAACAATAAAGCAAATTACGGTACATATAAAATACAATAACAATAAAATTGCAAGTGGTAATAAGGAAAAGGCAAGGACAAAAGAAAATAAACAAGGAAATTACACGTGCACAATTATTTAGTGACTACTAAAGCACAAAATACATATGAAAAATTACAATCCATTGCATATAAAGAGAAATTAGTTCGCAGGCAAACAATTCTACTTAACAACTGACAAAAAAAAACCCATTAAAACAAAGCCTTACAAGGGTAAGTTACAAATAGACCACAACACCGTGGCTAATATATAAATTTGAGTGCATTAGAAAAATACAGCGCCCCTTTCCCAGGTTACACATTCATCTAACAACAAATAAAAACAATAAAAATAAAATTCGAAATGTTTAATGGTTATCTGGCCCGGGAGTGTGTACCCACTTGGCAATTGCCTTTTACAATTAATAACCAAAGTGGTATCATGTACCCGTTCGCCAGCTCACCTCTACACAAATATAAATATAAACAACACACAACAATGCTAATTCACACAAATACCAGAGTGAAGGAGCCCTGTACTGTCTTATTTTAGCAGATTTCCGCTTACTGAGCCCGCGTGCGAATGAGATACCTTCGCAAGGCAATGTTTGATTTTTAATACGTTACATAGGCTGGTAAAATGATTGGCTGCGAACTTTCATTTATATAAAAATACCTACCTACACTTGAATATATTCCCTTAATTGATCACAGACACAAATCGTTAACATACGCGGTTTAACTTCAAAAAGGGTGACTTATTTATAGATTAATATTTGAAAAACACGTTACAACTAACACAGAAAAGATAAATTAGTGTTGGCTGATTCAAGAGAAAATGTACACGCAAGAATTATTTTAAAGACAGACTGTTTACAATGAAGATGTTTAATTAACCAAAAATCTATCAGGCTCGATTGACACTCTAACGGTAACTAACTTTCCCCCGATTTCAAAACTAACTATATTTGCTCCCGGAATCAACCTACATTTTTCAAAAGTAATAAAAAAAACAAGAAACATTCATTTACGTTGGAACAGTTTCATATTAATTATTATACATCTTAATTTAAAAAAATGCACTCGTCCGTAACGAACCCTTAGGTCTCGAGTTTCCAAGTAACAAACAAAGATATCTTTTGATCACTGTCTGTACCGACACAATTACTTACTAAACTAGTGACATTTTTACATTAAGAATCGGTGCATAATTTCCAATGATTCGTTACGCCCCTTCAGTACAGCAGTTTTTAAGCGTACACCTGCTACTCAAACCCCAACATGTGTTTTCTATCGCGGTAACAATGACGATTTGACAAACGTTTATTACAATAATTTAATTTTCGCGGTCCGCTGCCTACAGTTTTAACGAAGGAATCGTGATAGACATGAATAAACCTTGAAGAGATAGTCATAAGGTAAGTCCAGTAACAATCTATCTTTGGAGCCAATTATTATTACGCAATACCTCAAATTTTTTATATTATTAATGCATAAGCTATTAAAATAATAAACGTTTTCGTTAATTTTAGGGCTCTCAGATCTGCCTTTGGGGTTGTATGTGGTGGGTTGTGATAAGTATTAGAGGGTGTCACAGCACAATTAAACACCCTGTGTTAGTTTTGTGCATACTTATGCGAATTTTTTTTTCTTTTATTTAATAGAAATACATGTTTTTCTTCATAAAAAAGTGTTTGTGTACTAGTTTTCAAAATCTCTAAGATATACTAATTTTTATGGAAACGTACGCATTGGAGATTAGTGCATTTTTTCGGATTTTGGATCGAAATTTTGTTAAAACCTGTATATGCTTCACAAGATAGGTGTAATATTTTTGTTTTTAACAAGATTGAACATTTTATCGAAAAAAAATTTGTGTCTGAAGTACGTGACAAGAGATTGTGTGTTTTAACACAATGGTTAGGTAATTAAGTAATTTGTTCTTTAGCCATAGCTAGCCTTTCATCAAGTAAAAAATTTAGATAAAGCTTAGTTTACACTAATCAAGTAATCAGCGTATAAGGATTTCAAAAAAGCATGTAACTCGACTAGTGTAAGCAGTTTGTCAAATTGTAACGTGCCAGTTTTTTGAATTTATGTTGTTATTTGTAAATTTATTTACATTATTTGTATATATTTACGCATATTGTAGCACTTTTTCTCTCTATAATGAAACTTTAGTGGGTACGTTGATATTTTCTTCTTAATATTGTACAGGATGAATCAACGATAGAGTAAAGTAAACTGATGCTTTATTGGTGAATTTTGTCTTAAAAATGTATCTATCATATTATATGGTTCGTAAGTGTACGCATTTTTAAAATTTTTCTTGACTATAGAGTGTTTAAAGAAAATAGGACAAGGCAAAGTTGGAATTTTGTAATGGAACACTCTGTATGTCATTCGATTTTTGAATTTTACGTGCAATAGAAAAGCTTTATTTATATAGGTTTCATGCATGTAAAATTTACGGTGTATGAAATAATTCGAATTTTATCCCAAAATCGTATTTACAGGTATTATTACTTCATTATTATGTACCATCTCGTGTTGTGTTAGGAAAGCTTTTGTTTTTGGACCAAGGAACGATTAAGCCTAAGCTTGTGTTCTGAAGAAGAAATATTAGAGATAAATGTTACAGGGTATTCAAACCTTCGAATCTTCAAAATATCACTTCTCAAAAAGAACACCCTGTATATTTTTTACGCTGTGTTAAAGAGAATCAAAGGCCACACAATTCTTCACAAGTATGTCATACCTATTTGTTACTGTTTGAGTTTCAAACTGTTGTTGCATTTTGGTAGCCTTTTAAGATTGTGAAAGTTTTGTGTGTTCAATATGTGTTATGAGAGGCTAAAAAAAGTTGTCTTCTTGCTCAAAGTATCGAAAACTTTTTATGTTATGTTGAAATTTGCAATAATGTAGGCAACTTCGTTCATTTTCGTGTCATGTAAATTGCATACCTTATTGGCTACGCCTGTGAAGGTAGCACCTCATTTAGAAAAAGTCAAAACTTTAGTGGAGTTCTTACTGCACCCTAATAGTTCTAGAGTTCTATCATAGTGGTAGAAATAGTTCTGCTAGATTAATCCAAATAATCAGGATGCAAAGTCAGGGGTGCCAAATTCACGAAGTACGAACCCAACATTGGCGAAAGCTACTTTACTATCACAATTGCATCGTTTTACCCTTATCATTATCGATAGAACTCTTGTGGTGCTACTCAGAACTCCCAAGAAAAGTTGCATTTTCACCAATTTTTCTCAACCCCCTTATTGACTTGGACAAACGTTGATAGAGAAAAACGAAATTTCGATACAACTCTGATAATAATGGTTTGAGAGCCATGTTTATTAAGAAGTATTATTAGAACTCTTGTGGTGCTACTCAGAACTCAAAAGAAAAGTTGCATTTTCAACAATTTTCTCAACCCTTATTGACGAACAAATGTTGATAGAGGAAAACTAAATTTCAATAGAACTCTGATAATAATGGCTTGAGAGCCATGTTTATTAAGAATCATTATTAGAACTCTTGTGGTGCTATTCAGAACTCAAAAGAAAAGTTGCATTTTCAATAATTTTTCTCAACCCCTTATTGACGGACAAACGTTGACAGAGAAAAGAAATTTCGATACAACTCCGATAATAATGGTTTGAGAGCCATGTTTATTAAGAGTTATGATTAGAACTCTTGTAGTGCTACTCAGAACTCACAAGAAAAGTTGCATTTTCAACAATTTTTCAACCCTTATTGACGAACAAATGTTGATAGAGGAAAACTAAATTTCAATAGAACTCTGATAATAATGGCTTGAGAGCCATGTTTATTAAGAATCATTATTAGAACTCTTGTGGTGCTACTCAGAACTCACAAGAAAAGTTGCGTTTTATTATGGGTGGATGGATTTCTCCTAAAATCTAAGCAAATGTAAACAAGCTTGAATATAAAATTTTAAGACGTATGCACGTATATTCGTTCTTGAGTTATCGTGGATACTAACATACATCCACACAGACACAACTGCACATGTGTTTCATATGCATACGTGATTATCTAAGATTGGTGTATTTTGAAATTATTATCAGAGTTGTATCGAAATTTCGTTTTTTCTGTCAACGTTTGTCCGTCAATAAGGGGTTGAGAAAAATTATTGAAAATGCAACTTTTCTTTGAGTTCTGAGTAGCACCACAAGAGTTCTAATATACTTTAATAAACATGGCTCTCAAACCATTATTATCAGAGTTGTATCGAAATTTCGTTTTCTCTATCAACGTTTGTCCAAGTCAATAAGGTTGAGAAAAATTGTCGAAAATGCAACTTTTCTTGTGAGTTCTGAGTAGCACTACAAGAGTTCTAATCATAACTCTTAATAAACATGGCTCTCAAACCATTATTATCGGAGTTGTATCGAAATTTCTTTTCTGTCAACGTTTGTCCGTCAATAAGGGGTTGAGAAAATTATTGAAAATGCAACTTTTCTTTGAGTTCTGAATAGCACCACAAGAGTTCTAATAATACTCTTAATAAACATGGCTCTCAAACCATTATTATCGGAGTTGTATCGAAATTTCTTTTTTCTCTGTCAACGTTTGTCCGTCAATAAGGGGTTGAGAAAAATTATTGAAAATGCAACTTTTCTTTTGAGTTCTGAATAGCACCACAAGAGTTCTAATAATGATTCTTAATAAACATGGCTCTCAAGCCATTATTATCAGAGTTCTATTGAAATTTAGTTTTCCTCTATCAACATTTGTTCGTCAATAAGGGGTTGAGAAAAATTGTTGAAAATGCAACTTTTCTTTTGAGTTCTGAGTAGCACCACAAGAGTTCTAATAATACTTCTTAATAAACATGGCTCTCAAACCATTATTATCAGAGTTGTATCGAAATTTCGTTTTTCTCTATCAACGTTTGTCCAAGTCAATAAGGGGTTGAGAAAATTGTCGAAAATGCAACTTTTCTTGTGAGTTCTGAGTAGCACTACAAGAGTTCTAATCATAACTCTTAATAAACATGGCTCTCAAACCATTATTATCGGAGTTGTATCGAAATTTCTTTTTCTCTGTCAACGTTTGTCCGTCAATAAGGGGTTGAGAAAATTATTGAAAATGCAACTTTTCTTTTGAGTTCTGAATAGCACCACAAGAGTTCTAATAATACCTCTTAATAAACATGGCTCTCAAACCATTATTATCGGAGTTGTATCGAAATTTCTTTTTCTCTGTCAACGTTTGTCCGTCAATAAGGGGTTGAGAAAAATTGTTGAAAATGCAACTTTTCTTTTGAGTTCTGAGTAGCACCACAAGAGTTCTAATAATACTTCTTAATAAACATGGCTCTCAAACCATTATTATCAGAGTTGTATCGAAATTTCGTTTTTCTCTATCAACGTTTGTCCAAGTCAATAAGGGGGTTGAGAAAAATTGGTGAAAATGCAACTTTTCTTGGGAGTTCTGAGTAGCACCACAAGAGTTCTATCCATAATGATAAGGGTAAAACGATGCAATTGTGATAGTAAAGTAGCTTTCGCCAATGTTGGGTTCGTACTTCGTGAATTTGGCACCCCTGACTTTGCATCCTGATTATTTGGATTAATCTAGCAGAACTATTTCTACCACTATGATAGAACTCTAGAACTATTAGGGTGCAGTAAGAACTCCACTAAAGTTTTGACTTTTTCTAAATGAGGTGCTACCTTCACAGGCGTTTATTGGCTGATAAATATGCATTAAAATTATTTTTGTATTGTTGCACTTACGGTTCGGGCAGGTCATGCATTGTTTTTGGTAGATGATTAAAAGCGAGTAGAGCATCCATTTTGCTCTCTTAAATATTTTGTTGAAAAGTGCTGTATAGTTTTTACAGTAAGAGCTATTTGAACCTATTTTAGATTGTTTGAGCTGAGTTGCCTTTTTTAGGCACTTTAATTTTTACCGTAACTTTTCCTTTTCATTGTACAACGAAGTTTGCCGTTAATTGTACGCGATACGTTTTAATTGATCGAGGATGATGCAGTAAAAGTTTGTTGCTATGCAGAAGAACTATAAACAAATGGTACCTTAACCCGTTTAAATCAACCAAATTTGGCTGCTTTCTAAAGGAATTTACATATTTGGGATAAACAAGTATCAAAACCCTGTTATATTTCCATTTCAAGAATTATTGCACAACCAAATTTGAAAGCGTGTATTCAGCAGCTTTTAGTTATCATTAACAGTATACCAGTGACAACCAAAATGTAAAAGTACTGCAGGTATTTCATTTTTAAGCATTAATTCATAATTAATTTTTAAGTTAATCCATGTTTACATTAGTATTTAGATTTTCTACTTTATAACTTGATTATATATGTGTATATATATATATATATATATATATATATATATATATAATCAAGTTATAAAGTACAAAATCTAAATACTAATGTAAACATGGATTAAATTATATAAATGAAAGTTCGCAGCCAATCATTTTACCAGCCTATGTAACGTATTAAAAATCAAACATTGCCTTGCGAAGGTATCTCATTCGCACGCGGGCTCAGTAAGCGGAAATCTGCTAAAATAAGACAGTACAGGGCTCCTTCACTCTGGTATTTGTGTGAATTAGCATTGTTGTGTTTTGTTTATATTTGTGTAGAGGTGAGCTGGCGAACGGGTACATGATGCCACTTTGGTTATTAATTGTAAAAGGCAATTGCCAAGTGGGTACACACTCCCGGGCCAGATAACCATTAAACATCTCGAATTTTATTTTTATTGTTTTTATTTGTTGTTAGATGAATGTGTTATGTGTGATGAATGTTATATTTCTATTTCAAGAATTATTGCACAACCAAATTTGAAAGCGTGCATTCAGCAGCTTTTAGTTATCATTAACAGTATAACAGTGACAACCAAAATGTAAAAGTACTGCAGGTATTTCATTTTTAAGCATTAATTCATAATTAATTTTTAAGTTAACCCGTGTTTACATTAGTATTTAGATTTTCTACTTTATAACTTGATTATATATATATATATATATATATATATATATATATATATATATAATAAACCTTGTTATTGTTTTTAGTTTTAAATTTATTACATTTAAGGTTTACTTGTACTTGTTTTCCATAAAATAAGTTGGCTTCCGAGATTTTTAAACATTTATTTACAGGCTGGGGCAACATTAATGTTGGGAAGCGAACATATCTAATCACAATTAGTTTTAAATTAAAGCAAATCAAAATTTTAAGAACCAGGCTCATTTAATCTCAGACTGACTAAAAGGCTCAAAATCATCTAGTTGGCATTAGAAGTATAAATAATAATTGGGGTGAATTAATAACCACAACACACCCTTATTTCATACCTTGTTTTTTAATATTACAAAAGGTTATACAGAATAAAGTATCCTGCTCGGCTCACTGATGGAGATTTTCGATTCTACTGGTAGTGTGGATTATATAAAACGCAAAGGGGTGAATAGAAATACCAGTAACTAAGAAAAGGAACTTGAGATTCTGCTTCATATTGAAGAAAACTCGCATGTCAGTAGTCGTCAAATAGCAATATCATGTGAAACGTCACAATCAACTGCCAATAGGAACTAGAGAATGTGAGTATCATCTTTACCATATTGAATTACACCAGGAATTACGAAATAATGATTTCGAAACACGAGTAAACTTTTGCCAGTGGATTTAATGCTCAACTTGAGATTAATCCAAACTTTTTATCTTATATTATGTTTTCTGCTGGTACTGTAAATCGTCATAATATGTACTATTAGGCATTAGAGAATCCATTTGGGATCCAATAAACGCAAAACCTAAACCACTGGTCCATAAATGTTTGGTGTGGCATTGTCCACAATATAATTATTGGACCGTATTTTTTTAACACTTCCCTGACTGGCCGTATCCATACCAATTTTCACGAGTCAGAGCAGTTGCGTCATAACTAACTTTGTTTCATTACCACCTTTAGAACCCGCCTATTGTGCACGAGAGGATGCAGATAGAACTAATTTAGGTTGGCAATTCTGTCCGATGTTGTTAAGCATTTCTGACATTATACATTTGACATAACATAACTTAAATGTTATTATTGTGATAAAATAAACATAACCCCTGACGCTGAGATTTGAGAGTTGTCAAACTGTTATTTTTTACAATCTGACATCGGCGTCCTCTGACAGTATTAATATTAGTGACGCCACTTCTCTGGCTCGTGAGAATTACTTTACTTTCTATTCCTCCAAGAAGTTTTACCTAACCTGCTTCATCTGCTTAGTAATGATGAACGACATAATATGTGGCTGCAACAGGAGATGACAATTAGCATCAAAAATGAATTGGGCATGGAGGTTCTATCCAGTGGCCCCCAAGGTCGTGCGGCCTTGCTCCATTAGATTTCTTCTTATGGAGATTATAAAAGAAGATAGAAGACGAGACGCGTGTGGAACGATAACACAGGAAACGCTGTGAAACGTGAGGGAGACATAATAAAACGACTAAATGTATGCATTCATAATGGAGGGATACGTTTTCGAACATATTTTAACAACTCATTAATAACTTCTGAATTATCAAATGACTTGAGAATGTTCGTTTATTTTATATCAAGTTCTTATGATAACATAATATATTTTCTGTTGGAGTTAATATCTATGTTAGTGTCTAGTATTTAAGAGAGGTCTCGATGGATAGTTAGGCAACACAGCAAACTACCATAAGAGCAATGTTAAAAACGTTCTAATTTTTTATCTTATTATGAAGTTATCTGAAACTTTAGAGAAACGCATAAAACGTCAAAATAGTCCCGAACCCTTCCTAAATGTTTGAATATAGGGTTTTTTTTTAATTTTAATTTCTATAATTTTTAATTCAATTTTTTCCCAGTAGTGATTAAATTGGAATATGCTTATAACTGAGAATATTTTTTACAAAAACCATCTATTCAGACATAGGTGTTTCGAAATACGAACTGTTAATATTTTGAAAAAATTGTAGATTTGTAATTTACTATTTAAAACATTATTAAAACGATAAATGTTCTGATGTCAATAAGGTAGAAATTCCATTAGAAAATATAGCAACATGGTCTGTTCATTAAATGATCCGGGGCCACAAAGATCTTCAGGTATACCTTAGCAAGTACCTATTTCTTTTGAAACACAAACGTAATAGGATTAACTTTGAATCCTTCAAACTATTAATTAAATTTAAATAACGTAAACTACATGTACTTTATTCAATGATAATGTATTCGTATCAGTAAAAATTAAAATAAAATAATTAATTATTCTAATTAAAAATGATTATTAATAATAATTTTTAATTATATATTTACCTTTGAACTTATTCGTTATAATAAATTAATTAATTATTCTGTTTATTTATTTTCTATCAAAGAAAAAAACAAAGTTTTCTAAAATATTGTAAACAAATATAGAGGAGAACAAACAAAACAATTTAAAATTTAATTGGCCTATATGTACAGTTCGAAGATTTAAATTACGACATCTGCATGGATCCACTAATTCCGGTAATAAAGACTTATAGTAAAATTCTTCTAATTTTTTTACCACATGATCCTCCCGAAATGTATCATCCCTATAAAAAATAAAACATATTATGAAAATGTAAACTTTCACCATTAACACTCATAATAAAATACTTATCTTTTTTGGGATTTTTTAATGGTGTACTTTAAATTATACAATCTAAACGTTTCGATAACACTTACAGTTATCTTCGTCAGTAGTAATGTTTGATAAAAATTGTTAAAGATGTAGTAAACAATTTTCAAATTTGACAAAATTGTTTACTACATCTTTAACAATTTTTATCAAACATTACTACTGACGAAGATAACAATGTTATCAAACGTTTAGATTGTATAATTAAAACCATTAAAAATCCCAAAAATAAGATTTATTAATAAAACATATTGTTTCATTTAATGTTCAGAACATTTATTGTTACTACGTACCTTCCAATTTTTTCAACATGGGTTCCTGTTGCAGTGTAGACAATAAAGTAGCATTTGACTCGTTTGGTAATATGTAAAATTCCTTACACCTCATAATAACAATTATGGTTCCTCTTTAATTTAATTTTGTTGTTTTCGGAATCTACAACACAATAATTAAGTTTACCTTACATGCCTCCACAGGATCAATGTCGCCGCTTTTTAAAGACCTTTTTATTTCCACCACTGCATCTTCTTCCACTAGTCCGTCAGGCGAACATGCTAAAAATGGCTTTTTTTCGTCTATAAGGAGTATAGTGACTTTTAACTTGAATAATTGTTGAAATAGTTTAATTGCATTTGACTCACTGTTGAGACCAAAGGCGGTGTACGTATTCCCTTTAAAAACGTTGTAGAGCAAGGAGGAAGCAGTTTTGGAAGTGCACGTTGTTTTACGCAGTTTGCATATTTTTCCAAAATTGCATGCCGTTAAACGTTTCTTACGTTCTACTCTCCACAAATCACTTTTTGATTGGGTCAAGGTACCTTTTTCAATCTTTTTTTTTGTCGACATGTTCCAAACAAGTCAAAAATTGACTAACGCGCAATTCGTACTCATCTTTTGAATGATCGGGTGTGATGGATTCATTTGCCAATCTATAATCACTATCCTCGGGTGCAAATGTCCTGTTTTTAGAGTGATCTGAAATCAAAACAATAGGCAACTACTGTAATGAAGAAGTTTCCATAGAAGAAAACGTTATTAAAATAATACATACATTTTATTACCTTCTTCCTACGACGATTAATTTGGGAGTTTAAAAAATGCGTCATGTATTGCCCCGGTGGTCTGTCATAAATGTGCTCATGCAAAAGCGATAATAAATTTCCCTCGCTATTAAAAGAGATCGCGGCCATTTCACATCGTAATTGGTACGAATTTTTTGAAGAAGAAATTGACTCTATTATCTTCTACAAATTTCGCAACTACCGAATTATATGTTTCTGTTGGATTTGTATCGGTATCGTAGAGCACACTAGATGCTTGGTCTGCTAGTCGTTCTACAATAGTGTTTATTACTAGCAACATGCCGCATTCTAAATATACATTAACCAAATCCAAATAATAAACTAATATTATTCAAAAATATTATTATTATTACCTCGTTCTTCTTAGTGCCATTACAATTACAAAAATATTCTTGACATTAGTCGTGTCTGCCCAGAATATGCAAAGGGCATACTTTGCGGTACGCTAATGCTTTTACAACTGCATTACGGAAACGGCCTATAGTTGAAGGACTGCATATCTTTTTGGATATCGACAGTCTTTACTAAGATCGCTGAGTTTATTGGTGTAATTATGAAGCAAATGATTCCGACATTCTATTTTTCTTATATGAAATTACGGGCCGTACGTGGAAGTTTGTGTTAAATGTTCGTATACACTACTGTCTCCGTCACCAATCAATTATCCATAAATTAGGTTATGCGGTGAAATTTATTCTGCAAAGCCTTCGCAAATAATACTGGATTCCATTGCAGTGGAAGTCTTAGTCCAGTTCCGGAAGCATTCATGAACATCCACATCATGGCCTCTGGCACAAAAACAGCAATATTTGTTTGTTACGCCCATATGCAAAATCTTTTTTGAGTTAGCTCCGATATGGATGCCTGAAAAAATCCTTTATAATAAAAAAAAAGATTTCATTATAACTTACAACTCCAGAAAGTGGAGAATAGTTTCTACGGTAAGATCTGTTCCCCCAAGCTCCGTCTGCTCACTGATATAATTGGAATGTTACTCTTCTTCTTTTGCAGCTGTGCTCCTTAATTGTTGGTTTAAATTATGGACCGAGGGTAAAATGCTGTTGTGGTATTTTAAATATGTGGTATATCCATTGCTGCAACAAGCTCAGCTAATTGGGTATATCCAATCCCAATTGATCCAGCACCAGTAACGGCAGCACGGTTTGTTGAGCCAAAAGAAGCATCAGTGCCACCAGTGCTTACCACATCTGTCTTTCCGCACATATTACATTTAAATATAAGCGTACTTTCTAATCCTTTTATCCTTTCTGATAATGACATCTATATAAAAGAGAACAATCAAAACCAACGTGTTTTAGTGATTTCAACATATTTAAGAAATATTTTATATCTATGATCCTGCGGCCTGATAAATTGTGTTTCTGAGTGCCATCTCATTCTGTATCGTTTTCCAAGAATAATGAAGCATCTGAACTGTCTTCATCAACAGAAACATCAATTTCCTATAAAAGGAATTTATCAATAAAAAAAAATCTCCCTTATAATTTTTTTTACATATTCTGTCATTTGAAAACTAACAAAAAAGAATTTCGGGCCACTTATGGATTTGCTAATAGTGAATCGTACATAATTTTCTTATTTATAATTATTACAGGACATTTTAATAAATTATAACAAAGGAAATATTTCAATAAAATAAGATTGCATATAGGTACTTACGCTTCGCTCGCCCTTTTTAATAGCACACTCCTACTTCTTGGAACACTCACACTTTTCTTGCTTTAGGTATTTTTAGACATAATCACAAATTCACAACTGGTGTTTCATCGATGAGTATCGTTTGCAAAATGCTAGTACACTGATAGCAATCCCGTAATTGTCTACATTTTATTAGAATATTTGAGGAATAACAATAATCAATATGTAATCACGCGATATAGTTAGAGTTAATTAAAGGAAAAATTATTTAACCATTTTCTACACCTAATTATATTACCTACAATATATATATATATATATAATATATATATATATCTTTAAATTAACATTGGGTAATGAACTAATTAGAAAATAATAGGAATTTGTTATAAAATTTATTTAAATAACACTTTATGTTGATTACGTGTAATTAAAGAAAAGGATGGAGTTGCGGTACCTATATAATAAAATAAAAGTGACATTAGTTTTAAAAATTTGTATAATAAATAAAAAAACATTCTATTTTATTGCAAGTTACTTTAGTGTTCATGTCTTCTGTAAATTAGTGAAAAAATAATAAAGGGATTTGCAGAAATTATTCTGAATATTGATTTAATCCCTCATCTTGCCTGTGGCAGATAAATATTCAGCGCTGCGACGGATTTATATTTCGTCAAACTATCTAGAAGGGCCTTAATGCAACTTTTTGTCTCTCTTGTTTTCAAATTTCATGGTTACTGCAAATAATCACAATAAAAAAACCATTGAAATATTGCATAATATAGAAAAATCAAAATAACTCAAAAACAGTGACAAATAGGACATATTTATGAAGAATTGTGTGGTTTTTAGTTCTCTTTAACACAGAGTAAATAAAGCCTGTCGGTAGAACTGAACGGGTATCGGATTAACAAGGAGGATTGTCAATATATGGTTCTATTGTGCTTGAAACTTAATGCTTTGCTGTCTCGTACTTATTGTACGTGACAAAGAAAGATGGATATATTATGAATAATGCCTCTATTTCTGCCGAACAAAAGCGTTTGCAACTTTCACATATAATGACAAGGCAATAAGAATCAGATGCAGGTAGAATAGAAATTCAATAGGTATAATAAAATGCCAGTGGTTCTCAACACTGCTTTAACATTACATTTAAAATTTATGGAAGAATGCAAGTTTTATAATAAACATTTATAAAGCCATTCATAATAATGAATATTCGATTAAGTATAGGTATTTCAATTTACATTTAGAAAGTTCATTGTATACCTAATTAGAATTATAATCGATTATTATTTTTATTATCAAAGTTGCATTTCTTCGACAATTATATATGTTAAAGCAGTGTTAATATCTACATTTTAACATATTACTTGACTTTCTTGTTAATAGTGATCAAATTACATAATAATAAATTATCTTGCTAAATCACATTTTTGTAAATTATTATTTCAAATTAAATGTTACATTTAGAAATATATTACAAGTTTCTAAGTTGACATGAATTGAAACCCGTAGTTTATATATACGGAATTTCTATTTCAGAACAAATTTGCTTGAGCCTTTTTGGTTAAATATTCAAAAGTTTTGTACAAGATGGTACATATAATAAATATTGAATACCCTGTAAAGCAATTTTTTAATTTCGTTACTTCAGAAACATAACTTACTTAGAGAACCTATTAATTTTATAGTTCAATGACAAAATGATTTAATGTACAAGAATGTCCATTAAAATACAAATTTTGTCTTGGTCTGCTGCTTTTTTGGAACACTGTATGGTCAAGAATAATTTTAAAATGCGTACGCATACTAACCATAAAACACATTTTATTGGCAAAGTTTACCCATAAAGCACCAGTTTGCTTTAACTCTATCGTTGACTCACCCGGTACATACAGCTACAGAAGAACGTAGTGATTTTTTTCAACTTGAGCTCCAATTTGACACATGGATGATGGGTCTGTTAACTGTACCGTTTTGTTATTTAGGTAAATGGCCAAACCCTGTTGCTGTTGGCAACAGGTAAGATTAGCAATAATTACATGTCAAAAAGAATGATAAACGCTTTATGAAAATCACAACATTAAATTAGTTAATGCGAAGTTGGTCTGACGATGGTTTATTAACCTAAAGTATAATAAAACTTTGAGGGGAATGACTTAAAAGAAGTTGCAAATAAAAAAATTAGTCATTATTTCTTAACAACTAGATTTGTCATAACCCAGTCTCTTTTTTCTAAATTAGCAGAAATAATTAAAATTAACGATCTAAATTACAATTTGCAACAAAGCTTCGTTTAAATTTAAAAATGAACAAAGAAATTTTATAAAAAAGCGAAGCGATAAACCCAACATCATTTATTTATGCCACACAATTTTATCAAGAAAATTTTCTCTAATTGTAAATTTTCGTCGAATTAAAACATTTAGCATAATAAAAGTGAGGCTAACAATGATGCAATGACAGCAATTATTACTTGAAGTTCACGTTTAATTTTAGAAATGAAATATTTATCACTATTAATTTAGTGCCTATCCTTTACTATCAAACGAAATAGTGAATAAATGCCAAAAATAAACTTCTATTTTCATACGGAAATTAGCTAATGGGAGAAAATTGTATTGTATTCAATTAAAGTTGAAAGTACCTAACAACATTATAGTAGACTTTTACTTTCACTTTATGTCCGTTATTTTTATATAAATAACCCACAACTGAGATATAATGACACTGCATTAAACCAAACACTTCTTTCAATAGGAATGTATCACCTTGTTGGGCCCCAAAATTATACTGTAAAATGTAATTGGGGTTATTTCTGTTTTTAGT
Organism: Vesta saturnalis; assembly: GCA_036346205.1. Lineage (NCBI taxonomy): Eukaryota > Metazoa > Arthropoda > Insecta > Coleoptera > Lampyridae > Vesta > Vesta saturnalis. Next base: position 3,514,846 of record JARFJB010000903.1, read on the forward strand.
TTTAATTTAAAAAATGATAACGCATTTATACCGTAAATTTTTATGTTAACTTACAATGTTCTAGTTGACCTCCTACAGTCATAAGGAAATTGATATTTAAGATTATTTTTGTTACACAAGGTAAACGAGATGTTTTCCGTCTGTTCTAATGTTTTTCCTTTTTATTTAAAACACTTTTTAGTGTAATTGAGGAATAATTAAATTATTAAAATTTGAAATAGCATTTGATGGATGGCCGTTTAACTGAAATGAATCTTTTTATAGTGATTAACTTATAATAAAAGACATCATATTTGCGCACCCGTGCCTTTTGCGGACCTATACCTATTTCTACTTAATGATCATTAAGAGAGCGGATTTTATGCACTATAAAATGCCGAAATATGTGCATATATATATGCACTTAAAAACCTTAAAATATGCATCAAAGATGCATTTTTAATTCAAAATATGCAAAATATGCATAAATATTGAATCTTCTATTTACCTGTGTTAATTCCAAATTATAACATTAATATATAAAAAAAGTATATATGCTTGTAATTTTTTAATAGGAAAAAGATAAATTGCATACAAACTTATTATTTTAACATTCAAAATTATGTGTTATTTAAAAACTACATATTTACTTATACACTATACATTTATAAAAACTGCACCCTGTCATTACTACTTACAAAGCAATTATTATTTTAACATTATTTTAAAATTATGTGTTATTTAAAAATTACATATTTACTTATACGCTATAGATTTGTAAAGATTACACCCTCTCATTACTATTTGCAAAACAATTTATAACTAAATATTTTTCCAAGTTTTCGGGCAGAAAATTTTGGCGTCTGTGCGATAGTATGTTTTGTACAAAGAAAACTTCTTTCTACATCCACAGAAGTTATGGGTGCATATTTTAATGCGGCTAATATGGCCAAATCTAAATTTATAACAAGATCATCGGAATTTTCCTCAAGTTTCAGACTTTATTATTAACTTTTAGTAACAACTGATATCCACTTTTTTTTTAGTAAAATTTCATTTAATTTATTAGAAATAGTTTTACCAATATTTCTTGAAACAGCAGAAATCAGCTGTTGAAATTTATTAATTATTTGCATAGATTCATTTAATGACAATGCTTCCGTTTCTAATTTAGCAATGGTTGAACTTACAAAATAGTAATTTGCTTTTATAAATGCCAGCTCATTGCGCAATTGTGTTTTCTTTAAAATGGATTGAGCTTTTTGAACGTAAGTACTTGAATTATCAGAAATTTCTAAAACTAACTCCTTTATTTTTTCAAAATGATCTGCATAAAAAAGAGCTGCATTTAACCAAGTACCCCAACGCGTAATCACAGGCTCTGGTGGTAGAGGAATATTAGGTAACTTTTCTTTGTACAATTGAATTCGTAACGGAGCTTTTAAAAACACTTTCTTTGTACTACTTATTAAACTATTTACTAATGGAAATTGATTACGAATTGTTTCTGCTACTCTATTAATACCATGTGCGAGACATGTTACATGTATTAAATTTTCATAAAATAATTTTAATTGCTGTCCAGCTTTTACCATATACGGTGCTGCATCAGACATTTTATCTGTTGCAACAATATCAGGAATAAAAAATTGCATGAAAGCTTCGTTTATAAAGCGAACTATTGTTGCATGATTGGTTTTCTCAAGAACTTTGGAAGCGATTAAATATGATATACTAGACTGCGCCTCACTTAAATAACCAATCATTAAATTTGCAACATATCGCCCGCAACAATCTATAGTTTCATCTACTATAAAATAAAGATATTTATTTTTTGTAATTTTCTTTATATGCCCCATAGTTTCAAAATATAAATCATTAATATACCTTTTTCGAAGCGTGCTTTCATCTGGCACTTGCTTTTTACTAATTTTTTCTAAAAATGACCTAAAACTAGGATTTTGCAATTTCTTTAATGGAATATTGGCTTTAATAAGTGCATTACACAATTCAAAATTAAATTCCTCTCGTGCATTTCTTTTAGCCGTTTCTTGAAACAACGACTGGCGCAAAGGTGTCTGACAAACTTTTGTTTTCTTAAATGTTTCTAATTTTCTTTTATGAAGAGAGGTTTCAATGTGCTGTGTAACTTGAGATTTCCTTTCGCACATGATCTAAGGAAAAATTAATTTTAAAAATAAGTATCTAATTGCGTTTAAAAACTGATAAAACGGTGAATTCAATAACCTACAGCAATTAATAAGGGTTTAATTTCCGAAATCAATTAAAAATATGTAATGGTACTTACTATTTTTCCACAGGCTATGCAAAACACTTTTTCATCATCCAGACATAGCTCGGATATATTTTTTATCCATACTTGAACTAAACTATTTTTAACTTTCGGCATCTTGAAGTTCACTTAACAAAGCCGTACCATTCAGTTACGTCTTCGCCCAAAGAATGTTTAAAATTTTGCATTTTGTCCGTTACTCTCAAATTATTTTCAAGAAGGATTAACTAACTAAACACTTACCTTGAAAAAGTCCAAATAACTTTAACCCTTGATTGCGGGAATTTCCTCAATCAATGCTTTAACTCTCTACTTAGATACCATTGGAATTTTCAAATACTACGAAATAGCGGCATTGAAACTTCATAATCCGGAAGTATTAACGTTGCACTTAACTGCAGGTAATAATCTTTCTTTAAACCTGTCTTATTCATATAAAAATACATTTCTTAGTTAGACACAATAACAAAATTTAAAATAAGTTAGATTTTAAAGCGAATTTGGAAGAAATAGAAAAAATGCGAAATATATGTTAATTATGAATAAAAAGGCAAAATATGCATAAAATTGCAATATATGCAGTATTTGGCAAAATATGCAAAAATTAATTAATGTAAAATGATTGCATTTAGTGCAATTCGTCTAAAAACAAAACGATATTCTTCAACTATAAAAAATAAGCGGTATGCATTTTGCATAAAATCCTCACTCTAATGATCATATTTATAATATAGTGTAGGTGAGACATTTGCGCCCTTCGACAAATTGGTAATGAGATAAGCACAGAAACACACAAAAACAAAATTATAAGTACCAAGATACCAGCCCCAACATTAGGTAAAGCAGGACGTACCTTTTGGTTTTTAGAATGCAATAAAGAATAACTTTCATTCACACTTTTTACAGGTTTAGGACTGTCAACGTAAAATCAATTTCTTATCTCTTAGAAATTTAATTTCCGTTATCTTATATTTAGGATTCAAAAATAGTATTATTGTTCTCTAATTAAACTTTAATACGTATTTTTTGTTTAACTGTTTGCCTTATTAGCTTATTAACTGTCTAATTAAGCGTTTTATATTACAATCTTAAATAAGTTTGATGCAAAAATGACTAAGTTTTAAAACAAGAGTTTAAAAATATAGTTTTTTGAAAGAACCTAATAAAGTGTAAATGATGTGATTTTGCCATTATAAAATGATTACGTAAAATTGGTAGATTTGCTGTAGCCTAATGTTGGAAAAGAGCTACACTTGACACTTTTAAGAAGTAGCCGTGAGGGTTACATTTTATTCTAGCTGTAACATTATTTTACATTATTTATTGGAAACTGATGTTACAAAAAAAAACGTATTGTTTCACAACATTTATTTTTTAGGATTATTCGCCAAGCTTGTTATGAAAAACTAATCACAAATACAATTAAACAAAAATGGATACAATTAATTCAGGATATGTAGGGAACAAAATAAAAACAAAACCAAAACAATTCAACATCCGCTACACTGATGTGTAATTGTTTTTATATTGGGCTTAATTACGTTTCACCGTTGTCATTTAGTACAATACTAACAGAATATAAAAGAAAAAAAAACTTTCTCTATATCAGAGATAATGGATACTTCTGTAACACTGCCCATAAAAAATGCTGGAAACAACAAACATACATTATTGAAGTGTCCCTCATATGTACATACCTAATTGCTTATATTTTCAATTCATCTTTAAAGAACTGACAATCACAAAACTTTTTATTAACATTTAAATCTAAAAAAAGAGTTGGGATTTACTGTGAGGGCGCATACTAATAATGTATAAATTAGATTATTTTGATTAATATGTCTATGCAAAAATACTTTTAAAAAATTGAATGATGTTTTAAACGTGTATAATATAAATAATTTATTCGATCCTCATACGCAATTGACTTGAAGTTTTTCCACTCAAATTGCTTAATTAACATGTTACGAACTGCAAAAGCCCAAAAAGTTAATTATTTAATATGAAATTTGTCTATAACCTTAATTATTATTTATTAATATAGGTAATATTTTCTTTATATACAATACATCTAATATATTTGCTTGCGTTAAGATTTACCTTTCAGGGAATAATAATAATAGTGCATTTAGTCTGAATAAGTCAAATCGTCTTTTTTGTAAATAGGTTCTAGGTAAATTAGTTAATCTGAATATAAGAAAATTTACGATTTTTAGTCCGTGAAGATTCGTACTTCTGAAACCCACTTATTGTACTTATCGGTTTTTAAAGTTAAAAAACTCAAGAAAAGTCGACAAACCGACATAAATGCAGAATTTGTATAATTTTGACGACTGTATGTACACGTAGCGTCAATGAAAAAGTCCATCCTCGAAGTAGTTTTAAAAACGCACATACATTTTGTACATCCATTTAAATGTAAAACTGGTCAGGTAGATTTTCTATTGTTTTGTTGCACAAAGCAGGTCCAAACCCCCTCAGGGCCCAATAAATTGAAAAGGATTTGTTAAATGACAATACAAAATAATTACTTTTTTTTTATAAAAGTTTTAGGATTCAATTTCCCATAAGTGGGCATTATATTTCATTTTGAGATTTTCTAAAAAAACCTAAATTGACATTTTTAGCGTTTACGGTTTCTTAGAAACACATTTGGGATGTGTGTAAATTAAATAATGCCACCCTACCTATGGGAAATTTTATGCCAAATAACCAGTTTTTATTTTAGCAATTATAACGTTTTTCAATTCCATTCAAATATTTATCTTATCAAATTATCTAGAATGTAATCGAAATCAATCAACGTAGAAAGTATAAGAACGCATGTTTCCTATTATTGTCGTATATTCGGCATATTTTATTTGTAGAATAATCACAATTATTGCACAAAGGTTAAGCCGGAAATCAATTAATTTGCAATACCATTCATGTAATTGCTACAAGTAACAATAGAATGTACAATTGCTTTGTGGAAATAGGGTATAAATAGGAGAACGTATGATTATTAAATATTCAGTTATAATCCGTCTTGACTTTGTCGTAACTATATTGTGAGGCTTTATTTTAATAAGAAAAAAATGCCCCGTCGCTTAAGGCAAGGTTTACTTTTAGTTAAATCGTTAACTCTGTTGTAATGCTAACAATAATATATAATAAATATAAAAGATGGAAAGAAATCGATTTTTTAAATTTAATTTCCATTTTCATTGTTGGAAAAAGGAAACGAATTTGGTAAGTTCAAAAACAGTTTTTCATTTTTGATTGAAAAACTGCCACTTTTATATTAATTCGATTTTTAGCGGTACTTTTAGCGGATTTTTTATATTTAAATCACAATTAATGGGAAATTATATGCCAAATAACGTGTTTTTATTTTATCAATTAGGACGCTTTTTAATTTCATATACATCCTTGATAATACTATTTCATAAATATTCCTCTTTTGCTAGTAGTATTTTGAATTAAAATGAAAAAAAAACAAGCACCGTGTTATCAGGGAAATAATGAAATCAAAACAATTTGGAATTGCATTGTTACTTGTATTTCTTCTAATTAGTCTAATTATATCATAGATTAATTGATTTTTTAATTTTTATGCAACAATTTCATCGAAGTTAATTCATGTTAAAAGTATATTACTCCTATTATCAATTCCTGTATGTGAAGAAAAACAACTGACTTGTAGCGGTTTTAAATTCCTTAAAGTAAACCATGATGACATAAAAATGTATTATCTAATTCCATTATAATGCAATAAAAATAAGATCATTTGTTTGGTTTTATAAATACACATATATTTAAATTCATTAAAAAAATAAAATATATAATTCTTCTTTTTATATAACAGATTTTCAAGCCAGCTTCGAACCAGACGTTACGTACTTTCCTAAGTATTCTTTCATTAACAAACTGGTTGTTTAAGAGAATATCTACGTGCCCATAATATAACGGAAAGTTTACCTGACTATTACAATACGTTCTTAATTATTGTTAACATTTAAAGGGTTTTCAAAATTTCTACGTTATATAGCCTCGGGGGCTTTTTCATTGACGTCGCGTGTACCTATATGGCTAACTAAACTAAAATGTTTAGTCAGCTCACTGATACAAATTTTTACCATTTGACGATGGGGGAATTGTTATTATAATATATAAATTTCAAATCTTTAGTAGACTTTTGACGGTATTAATCTTTTTATCAAAAAGGTATTAAAAGGGTATGATTGATGCTCCTATAAATATTTTCTATATATATATATATATATATATATATATATATATAAATATTTTATTTGAGCCTGAAATTAATAATATTTTGTCTTCTATGCATATTATGATAGAAATTTTTTTCATCTGTTTGCAATTAGTCCAAAAAGCAAAACGATAACGTTCCACATATTTCAGTAAACAAATTTATTCCTTAATAATATTAACGAATTAGAGAATTATATCCGCAAGGCGGATCTCACAACGTTTCGACACGTTTTTCGTGTTTAACGCCTCACTGCGACCTTAAAAAGGAAATATTGGGCGCTATTCTGTTTCCACATCTAAGAAAATGTATATACATACTATAGAGTAGCAAGAAGTAATTTGACCCACTTAGTTTGAAATACAATAACGTTGCGAACTTTGGGTGTAGGGTCTAAAACGGACTGATAATTTAAAAAAAAATTTCAATTCCATTATAGTCGATATTTCGAAATGTTTTATTTCTTCATCGGGATTAAATAATTTTTAATTAAAAGTATGTATTTGATAAGAAGTTGTATGGAACATATGCGAATTACGTGAACCAAATATGAATAAAATGTAAGAAAGAATCCTAGCCGGATATTAATTAATGTAAAATTGGACAAAATGGAAGACCACGCGTATAGTCCTGATGAGGAAATAAAAAATATTTCGAAATATCGACTATAATAATGGAATTTACATTTTTTTTTAATTATCAGTCCGTTTTAGAACCCATACCCAAAGTTCTTCCTAATATTATTTTATATATATATATATATATATATATATATATATATATATATATATGTATATATATTTTTTTTTCTTTTTTTTTGCCTAGATAATAAGATAACATGTTATAAACTTATAAAAAAATGAGATGTAATTACATCAAAAAAAAAAAAACTATGTAATCAACCGGCTGAAGAGGCTACCTCGCCTGAGCAGCCGACTGAAATTGTAAAAACTCCATTTATCAACAATTGCAACTATAATTAATAAACATGTATGAATTTGAATTTGAACTCCAAAAATGTCAAATTCGGGAGAAATGTTAAAAAGGAGCCACCTGTTAGATGCATGTATAGCGGGAAATCTTCATGAACTAGATCTTATAATGCCCTAACAGTAAACCATAATGTTCACTCAAAAATGTTCATCCTAACCTCAATAGAATCTTGAAACTTCATATAAAAGCCGCGAAATTGCGATAATAAAACTACAACTCATTAAATATTTCGATAAACTTAGTGCTAAAATCATCGGCTCAAATACCCAATAAATAACTGATCAAAACTGTAATTAATTATTCATCAATTTCAAACGAAAAATACATCACAACAAAACTAAACGCGATCGAAAATTAATAAAGTCCCAAATTTTAATTTAATTTTAATCAACTCCGCAACAAATAATCAAATTCGCTTACCTGTTTGGCAAACTCAGGTAAATTAATCAATATTCCTATAAAAATTGCGACTACTCGCAAAACTATCGTATGCTAAAACAAACAGTTGATCGGTCAACAGCCGATTCACTTCATAATCTACGTTACGTTATCCTTCAAAATATCTTTTACAGTAAACTTACCACCAAAATCAAGATGGCACATACACCAATCTAGTTACTATCAGAATCATTACGCTAACGTTATTACATTACATTACATGCTAGAAAAAATTAAACAATTAAAAGTTGCCGCTGAAATGATGTGTAAATTAAACAGTTCCCACAAAGAAATAAATTACTCAAACACCTGGAAAAATATACAATCAACAAAGTGTTGAATCACGTAAACCGTAACCCTTAAAATAAAATTTCTGTATTTTGATTTGGAAAGATTCCTGTAGGATTCTAATAACCCCAATTAATCTATTTCATATATCATAAATTTTTAATTAATAACCAAGAATAAAGAAAACGTCAAACATCTAAATTTTACAAATCTTGCCGTACACACATTTTATATAACGTAAACTGAATGAAATAATCAATGCACAGTCCGAGATAACTATTGTACTAATGAATATGCTTTATACATTGAATTGATATCTAAACGTTACTTAAATAATCCAAAACAAAAGGCATATTCACCCGCCTGACTAATACAAATGAACGCTTCATTAAAATCACACACACACATGAAAATTCCAACATTGCATCGATAAAAGAACCACCAGCTTCTTGATTTTCTTAGATCATATTTACACAAATTTCATGAATGACAAACCTTTAAATCAATAACCCCTGCTTCCATCAACGTATGTACACCAATCTTACGTTAGTACTTATTTACGTATATAAATTTATTAAAGCGAGCGTTGTGTTTACAAATAACTAACTAAACTTTATATTTACTGCGAATTTGTTACGTGATCGGCTGCACACACGAAGCCGTAAAAAAACTGAACTATCTAATCAATAATTCGCACACAAGAAAATTCACGAAGAATTAAGGACGCACTTATTCAACACCGAATCCAATTCCATGGAAGCAATAATGTCACTGCGAGACAACGATAACCATAACCTAATTCGGCATGAAGGAAGTTAGAAAAATATCCCCAAATTAAGGGTAAGAGGAAGATTTCGACGACATACTTCACTTAACCTCCCGATAAGGGCGTAGATAGAGCACTACTCCCAAACAAACAAATCGTCGTGTGTGCGGCGGAACCGCAAACAAGAGCCTTGACACTATGACATCTTTATCAATACTGTCTTAAGCTACATTCATTTCTCGCCGCATTGTACTCTTACTCCCCTATTTCTTAATCAGCCAATCATTAAAAGGATTACTTATATTTTTTAACACGCGCCAAAAACTATAGCCTCACGACACTAAATAGGAAAAGATCATCCATCCAAATTGCGTTGTCACTGGTACCTCGTGTAATATGATATGTCTAGATAACGAAACTCTACCATAGTGAACCTTAAAATAACGCATATAAAACCCAAACTCTTTGTTTAAAGACCAAAAACTTTATCAAAAGGAAAGCCTGCACAGCCTTTTGATAAAATTGTCGCTACAATTTAAATTCGCAAGGATGTAACACAGAACGTAATAATTTTACATGATGCAATTTCAAATCCATTTCACAAAATTCACCGAAATTTAAAATAATGAGAACGACTATTATTTAGAAAGAAACTAATTCATTCACAATCAAAATAGTAAAAGAGATTCCACTGGCTATTGATATCAATACGTAAATCACGTCTAAATTTTAAACTTCCATCTAAGCTTGATAAATAAACCAAAACTTTATTTCGTTTAAAAAAAAAAAGGATTCTACTACAGAATAATTTATGATTTCGGTATCTGTGAAAAATTCGCACTTCTGAAACCCACTTACTCTACTTATTGTACTTATTATGGGTATTCAAAATCAAAAAACTCAAGAAAAGTCGGCATACCGACATAAATAGAGAATTTGTATAATTTTGAAGACTGTATGTATATGGCTAAATCCGTATTATACTAAAAAATTAAGTGAGCTCACTTGATTTTTTACTACTTCACGATGGATGAATTGTTGGTGCAATATATAAATTTCAAATCTTTAGAAGACTTTTGACGCTATTAAATTTTTATCAAAAAGGTACTATAAAGGGTATGATTTTTAACATGCTTGACTTTAGGCTTTTCAATTTTGAACCACAAATTAAAAACATTTGGGAACAAGGTATCTCAACGCCTTCTGTTTAAAGTATGATATAAAAATAGCAATTTCTTTCATTTGTTTACAATTAGCCCAAAAACAAAAACGTGACAACGTTTCACTTATTTCAGTAAACAAATTTGTTCCTTTATAATAATATTAAGGAATTAGAGAATTATAACCGCAAGGCGTTTCGTCACGTTTTTCGTGTTAAACGACTCACTGCGATATGAAAAACGAAATATTAGGCGGTATTCTATATCCACATTTAAGAAATTTAAAAGACTATTATAGTCAACAATGAGGAGAATCTTGTAAAAACATTTTTGTACATACAGGATGGTCGATTTTCGAGCACTACGCTAACTTGTGTTTTTTTATGGAACACCCTATATATTTTTATATATTTCAATTCTGTTAAATTCTGAGCAAAATGATAAAAGGTAATATGGGTCTACGACTAACGGTTGCTAAGTTATTGACATTTTTATGGAAAAAAATAGTCAATAGTCCTGTTTCGCTATCTTGATAGATATCGGAGTGAAATTTTGGGATTTATTTTACCAATGTGTCTCGTTTCAATTTCTACATTCAGATTGTTGATTATATTCTCTATATATACAGGGTGGTCCATTGTGCTCAATGTTATTTTCCTCTTTTTTTTTAGATGTCATATCCTGTATTTTATTACAGATTTGAATAGCATGTTTTACGAGATACTCACTTTGTATTACCTATTGCTAAGTGTTTTTGAATTATTTAGTGCAAAAGTTGAAAATATACAATAAAATAATATAATGTCATACTCATAATTCACAAAAAAAAAATGAAACAATTAGCAATAGGTAGTACAAAGTGAGTGTCTATTGAAAGCCCCTAAAATACGCTATTTAAATCCGTAATAAAATGAAGAATGTGCCTTTAAAAAAAATGAAAAAAATAACAGTGCAAAATGGACCACCCTGTTTATGTAGAGAAAAGAGTCTACAATCCGAATGTAGAAGTTAAAACTAGACACATTGGAAAAACAAATCCAAAAATTTCACTCCGACATCTTTCAAGATAGCGGAATAGGAACCTACTTAATTGATTAATTTTGTTTACATAACATAGAAACCGTAGCCCATAGTACCTTTATATCATTTTGCTCAGCATTTAACAGAGTATCCAAATATATAAAAATATATTGGTGTTGCATAACAAAAACACAAGTTTAGGGTAGTGCTCAAAATGGCCCATCCTGTATATACAAAAATATTTTTACAAGATGCTCCATTGTTGACTACAATAATCCGTTATAAGATTTTTTAAATCACCAGTATAGGCGTAATTTTCTATATATATATATATATATATATATATATATATATATATATATATATATATATATAGTAGTTTTTTTACGGCTTCGTGTGTGCAGCCGATCACGTAACAAATTCGCAGTAAATATAAAGTTTAGTTAGTTATTTGTAAACACAATGCTCGCTTTAATAAATTTATATACGTAAATAAGTACTAACGTAAGATTGGTGTACATACGTTGATGGAAGCAGAGGTTATTGATTTAAAGGTTTGTCGTTCATGAAATTTGTGTAAATATGATCTAAGAAAATCAAGAAGCTGGTGGTTCTTTTATCGATGCAATGTTGGAATTTTCATGTGTGTGTGTGATTTTAATGAAGCGTTCATTTGTATTAGTCAGGCGGGTGAATATGCCTGTTGTTTTAGATTATTTATGTAACGTTTAGATATCAATTCAATGTATAAAGCATATTCATTAGTACAATAGTTATCTCGGACTGTGCATTGATTATTTCATTCAGTTTACGTTATATAAAATGTGTGTACGGCAAGATTTGTAAAATTTAGATGTTTGACGTTTTCTTTATTCTTGGTTATTAATTAAAAATTTATGATATATGAAATAGATTAATTGGGGTTATTAGAATCCTACAGGAATCTTTCCAAATCAAAATACAGAAATTTTATTTTAAGGGTTACGGTTTACGTGATTCAACACTTTGTTGATTGTATATTTTTCCAGGTTAATTTGGAGTACATCCAAAATGTTTGAGTAATTTATTTCTTTGTGGGAACTGTTTAATTTACACATCATTTCAGCGGCAACTTTTAATTGTTTAATTTTTTCTAGCATGTAATGTAATGTAATAACGTTAGCGTAATGATTCTGATAGTAACTAGATTGGTGTATGTGCCATCTTGATTTTGGTGGTAAGTTTACTGTAAAAGATATTTTGAAGGATAACGTAACGTAGATTATGAAGTGAATCGGCTGTTGACCGATCAACTGTTTGTTTTAGCATACGATAGTTTTGCGAGTAGTCGCAATTTTTATAGGAATATTGATTAATTTACTTGAGTTTGCCAAACAGGTAAGCGAATTTGATTATTTGTTGCGAGTTGATTAAAATTAAATTAAAATTTGGGACTTTATTAATTTTCGATCGCGTTTAGTTTTGTTGTGATGTATTTTTCGTTTGAAATTGATGAATAATTAATTACAGTTTTGATCAGTTATTTATTGGGTATTTGAGCCGATGATTTTAGCACTAAGTTTATCGAAATATTTAATGAGTTGTAGTTTTATTATCGCAATTTCGCGGCTTTTATATGAAGTTTCAAGATTCTATTGAGGTTAGGATGAACATTTTGAGTGAACATTATGGTTTACTGTTAGGGCATTATAAGATCTAGTTCATGAAGATTTCCCGCTATACATGCATCTAACAGGTGGCTCCTTTTTAACATTTCTCCCGAATTTGACATTTTTGGAGTTCAAATTCAAATTCATACATGTTTATTAATTATAGTTGCAATTGTTGATAAATGGAGTTTTTACAATTTCAGTCGGCTGCTCAGGCGAGGTAGCCTCTTCAGCCGGTTGATTACATAGTTTTTTTTTTTTTGATGTAATTACATCTCATTTTTTTATAAGTTTATAACATGTTATCTTATTATCTAGGCAAAAAAAAAGAAAAAAAACATGTTTAGTTGGATTACGTTACATAAGTTAGTAGTATTTCATTCCTATTCTAGTGGATGTTGTGGGCGGGACTCCTGGGTGGGTGGGCGGTGTTTCCTTGGAAGCAGGTGGGCTGGTCTCTCGGAGCACCATAATGGTTCGGGATACCGGCGTCTGTATAGCTTCTTGCAGGTGTTGCCTGTTGGGAATAGAAAAAAATATTAGTATTGTTAATTGAATTTTATGAGTTATATAAGTGATGTTTTGAAGTTGTAGCCGATTGAAAATTTGGACGAATTTTAGTTATTTTCAAATATCTTAGAAAGTTGGCAACAATGTTGAATTTTCTTATCGGTATTTGAATTATCATGTAATTTTGCCCAACTTTGCTAATTTAAACGACTCTGTATCTATTATAATAACAAAGATAGCTATAGAACGTGGGTAGATTCTAGACACCCGGTATATTAATCTAAAAAGTGAACATTGTTAATTATGCAAAATACGACATTATTTTATAAAGATGTAGTTACAGATCGCATAAAAAGGCTAAGTAGCTTCGTCTCGGAACTTTCTGATGCACCTTAAATATTTATGCCTCCATCTTATAATGTCATCACGTTCAACAAGGATACTCTTGCGTCACATCTTTTGAAACTCAAAATCAATTTCTTTCAAGAGGTTGAATAGTGTACTGCGTTAAAATTTGGTAGATCATCATCACCATTAATGGAAGAATCGTTGGTGGAATGTTGGTGGAAAAAATTGTGCACTTTACATCGAATAATTGATTGTACATTTTGGTCATATACATTAAGACGATCATTGAGTCGTGCACCTTTTCGTTTCATGCGTTATTTCGGATTAGCTACTGCTTCGGTTTAGTCTTCCTTTTTGATAGAATAGATACTACGCTCTGTGAAACATAAAGCTTTGCTGGCTTCTGTAACAGCTGCACTAACATTCATTGTGGCCAAGAAATATTTAAGTACATTCATAATGAGGCATTTCTCCTTACGGCTGAAGTGTTTTCCACTATGTTGTTTTATGTTTGCCGGACCACATTCAGCTTCAATCTCCATATGATACAAAATTCTACAAAATAACCTCAATCATACAATAGAAATTATTCATCATTACCTTATAAGATGCGTAAATGAGATGTACGCGTTCTGAAAAGAACGATTGTTAATAAATGGAGTTAGCTTAATTCGATAAATATCGTAGAAGAAGCAAGCAATAAATTTGACAGTACACGGAGTTGATGTTGATTTGTTATTAAATTACATTTTACGTTTGACAACATCGCTATGAAGTACAAGGATACCGTTGTTTAGAAGAGACTAAAGATGGTAAGAGAGAGAGAGAGAGTTACTCCATAAGAACCCGTACTGAATTTGGAGGTTTGGACAGAGTGTAGATGTATTGTCTTTAAGAAAATATTACGTATATTGATTATTAACGTTATAGACAAATTTCACATTTGAGTGGAAAAACCTCAAATACAACAAATTGTTATTTATTTATACACATTTTAAACAGTATTCTTTTTTTTTTAAGTGTTAGACATAAAATCTTGATCTTTTTTTAGATTTAAATGTTAATAAAAAGTTTTGTGATTGTCAGTTTCTAAAGATGAACTGAAAATATAAGCGATTTAGGTATGTATGAGACGCTTAAATAATGTATGTATTTTGTTTCCAGTATTTTTCATGTATAGCTGGATTTAGTGTTACAGAAGTGTGCATTATCTCTGATAAAGAGAACGTTTTTTTCTTTTATACTCTGTTAGTATTGTATTAAATGACAATGGTGAATTGTAATTATCCCAATATATATACAATGTAGGGGATGTTGAATTGTTTTGTTTTTTTTTTTAAATTTGTTTTGTACATATCCTGAATTAATGGTATTCATTTTTGTTTAGTTGCATTTGTGATTCGTTTTTCATTAGCTTGGTGAGTACTTCTAGGAAATAAATATTGTGAAGCAATACGTATTTTTTTGTAACATGAGTTTCATAAATGTAAAATAATGTTACCGCTAGAATAAAATGTAAACCTCACAGCCACCTCATTTCTTAAAATTTCTCATTCTGTAATTGAAAAATCAAATGGTCCGATTTTACATTTTCTTAGGTTCTTTAGTTCTTTCAAAAAACTATATTCTCAAACTTCCGTTTTAAAACTTCGTTATTTTTGCATCAAACCAACTTATGTAATATAAAACGCTTAATTATACAGTTAATTAGCTAATAAGGTAAAAAGTTAAAGAAACAATACGTATTTAAGTTTAATTAGATAACATTAATACTATTTTTGTACAAAATTATTTTATTTACATTTGAATATATGAATATTTTTGTTTGTAAAAATGAAAAACATCACATCATTCTCTGTAATTTAATTATTCTTTTATAAAAATTCAAATTTAATTTATTTACAGATAGCGTTGATAAATGTAAATCAATATTTATGAGAGATATGTCACAGTGTTTAGTAATATTGAGTAATTAAAAACAATTTGTTTGTATACATTTACATCTTAACCCTCTATCGCATAGAAATCCTTATATGGATTAATAAACAAAACATTTTTTGTGTGTGTCTGAAATTAATGTAGATCAATAGGAAACATCAGGTGTGTCATGTACTGCTTTTCAACATACCAGAAATATTTTTTTAAAATTTGGCAACAGTGTATGTTATATCTCCAATTCATTTATTAGTGCAACGTGCGTGTGTACAGAGCAGTTAGAAATTTAGTGCAATTGTTTCTGGAAACATCCTGTTACTAGAGGTAAGTAATTGATATTTTAATTTTTTTTTTTAGTACTAGTGGCATGTGTTCTTTACATTGCAAGTGCTATTTTCAAATAGCACGTTTACTTACAAAAGGATATTTGATGCCCTGCCATATATGGCTACTTATACATTGTGAAGAATAAATGTACTTTTTTATATCGGCCATATTTGGCTGCCTATGCACTTTGACTTTGATGTAAAGTACGTATTCATTTATTGCAGAAATGAACTGTAAGACCTTTTATGGGACATCGAAGTACACTAATGAGATTCCAGGCGATGGTTCAATTAGTGATGATGATTTACTTGGTAATTCAGATTCGGAAGAGGAATGTTTACCATCTAGTAGGCCAATAAGCAAACTTGATATAATTCCTGACAGTGACGATGATGACACCGACGAAGAATATTTTCCATCTAACCATGCATCAGAAGATGAACAAGAAGATACCGAACCAGTTATTTCGAAACCATCGTCGTCACGAAAAAGGACAAAAACACAAACAGGGACGTCTACAACAAAACAAAAAGGCAATACTGTAACAGGCAAGACTGCAAAAGGTAAAAACAAGAAAGAAATAAAAGTCACATGGAATGACCAAAAGTTAAAGGATTACGATCCAGAGAAATACAGATTTTTGGATACAGCTAATTTACCAGAAAGTATGGATGCATGGGAAAGTCCTTCAAACTTCTTTTCATTTCGGTTTTCTGACGAACAACTAAATATGATTGTCGCTGAATCTAATCTAAAAGCTGCGCAGGATAATATAAATAAACCGGTGAACATAACCAAAAATGAACTTGAACAATTTGTAGGAATAATTATGTTTATGTCCTTAGTTAGATTGCCTTCAACTAGATTGTATTGGAGTGCAAGTGTAGGTCAATCACAAGTATATGATATAATGACCTGTAATAGATTTGAAGAAATCAAACGGTTTCTACATTTTAATGATAATACTCGATTTATGCGTCATGGTTTACCTGGACACGACAAACTGTTTAAAGTCCGCCCCTTATTGAAGGAATACGAAGACAGTTGCTCCTTATGCCAAAAGAACAATACGTGGCTGTGGATGAGCAGGTTATACCAACCAAAGCTAGGCAACACTTTGAAGCAGTACAATCCGAAAAATGGGGCTATAAAATTTAGTACTTTGTGGATCGTCAGGCTTGAGCTATGATTTTGATATTTTGCTGGTGAACAGAGCAACGTCATCCCTGAGGGTGCACCAAACCTTGGTGCTAGTGGAAATATAGTAACCAAGCTTACTAGTACGGTGCCTCGTAACAAAAATTATAAAATCTTTTTGACAACTGGTTCAACAGTATAAACCTGCGAGTATACCTTCGTAAGATTGGGTTACTATCATTAGGAACAGCAAGAACAAATCGAGTAACTGATAGCACAATGCCAACCGAAAATGAATTCAAAAAACGTGGTCATGGTAGTATGGATGAAAAAGTAGCGACAGTAGATGGGATAGAAGTTGGATGTGTATGCTGGTTTGATAATAAACTTGTAACTATGTTGTCGACTTACGTGGGGAGTTCTCCAGAAATCCAAAAACGACGTTACTTTAAAAATACTACGAATATGCCCCAAAGCTATAGAAATATATAATCAACACATGGGTGGAGTCGATATGTTCGATTCGATGTTGAGTTTATACCGCATACACTTAGTCGATAAGTGTGTTGCAAATGCATGGCTTTTATGGCGTCGCAAGACGGCGAGTATATGCCATTGTTTGATTTCAAACAATGTCTTAGTGAGCATCTCCGGAGGTCAGGCAAAACTTCCATAAGAAGCGAGGACGTCCCTTATCTAATATTAGTACACCAACATCGAGTAGTAGAGATTCAACTCCAACAGATGACGGTTATAGTAAGACAGTGAATGCGAAAAAACCCGTGATGCGGCAAGATATACCCCTAAATTCAGTGCGCAAAGACTGTATTGGCCACTTTCCTTCGTGGAAAAATAGTAGATTGCAATGCAATGCTGCAATAATTGTAAATGTCATTTATATATTGTGAAAAATGTAAAGTTTATTTGTGTCTGAACAAAGGCAGAAATTGTTTTTTTAGCATTTCACACTTAACATTATAATACATTATAAGTTTGCTTCAATGCATGATAGGCCATATATGGCGAGTACTTTTTTTATATTTTTTCTCTTTCCTGCATATCAAGCCATATATGGTTGACACATTTTTTTCTTTATTTAACAAAAAAATAATGTTATTTTTTGCTTATGTCTTAATTAGAATGAATAAAACCTGTTCCATGACTTAAAATATTTTGTTTATCAAAAAATAATCATTCATGCTGTAGAGGGTTAAAACCTCCCCCGAATAGTTTTTTGAATTTGTATACAGCAATAGAAGGAATCAACTTTTCATTGCTTAACGATTGAAAGTGTGCCCTTATTTAAAGCTTTCTGAGTGGTTTCCGTGGATTATAAAATGTACAGTTTAATTCTAACTTTACAATTTAAGTCTAAATTTACAAATTCTATTTTTTTCTAACCACTAATTGGACGATTTTAAACAGAAAGGAACCAACCCACAAAATTGAATTTTTTGAACCAACCCGTTCAAGTAGTTGCAAATAAGCTATAAAACGTTTAGCAAAAAAAGATCCAACCCGCATCTGCCATTTGTACAGTCAAAGTACCAACCAACTTTTGCTATGATATTTATATATTAAAATGAACAATTTCAGATCAAAATTAATTCTAGAATTAGCTTTGAATGCTGAGTTTAGTGGCAGACAAAATGTTAAGCTTGGTTTCATTTTTTTCTTCTTTGATTCCGTGATAATACCGTGTTTTTATCTTTTTAAGTCTCAAGTTAATGACATGGAATCTTGTGAAGTAAATTCAAATCCCACTGGTAAAGAGAACAATGTTTTTAATCGACAAATAGACGAAAATCAGTTTGAATTAGCCAGTAGCTCTGAAATACATGGAAATTTTTCTGAGGTACGTTTTTAGCTATATCTTATAAATTGGAGAAGTTTCTTATAAAATGCCGTTTTTTATAGAATGATGAAGCCTTAATGGCACACATGACTTATATGGACTTAGATGGGTATGACTCCGATAAAGATCCCGAATTTGTACCATCGCCCGAACCGTTAAGTACAGAAAATATGGGCGATGAACTCCATGAAACCTCAGATGACGAAGAAAATGTAAATTCTATAGCAAACGGAAGGCCTAGGAAAGGCAGAAAACGAAAACGTTTGGATACAACAAAAGATAAAAATCGACCTAACACACATAGTAACAAAGCTTACTATAATTACAAAGGAGTGCAGGTTAAAAGCAAGCCTTTCTTTGATTGCACGTGTTCGTGTAAGAAACGAGTATATGGTAGCGGCAAACGAACAAAGAGTTTACTAGAAAGTACTGTTTTAATAATTTAGAAGTTTGTCGTGAAACGTTTGAAGATCATCAAGCATAACAGATAAAAGAGGACAGCAACATGGAGGAAAGAATAAATTGGCAGAAGAGAGAAGGCGAGAAATTGTTAGTCAAATAAAAAAAATTCCAAAGTATAAAAGTCACTACAGGAGAGAACAGTCTTCTGATGCTGAATGCTTACCACCAGATATGACATTGTCTAAAATGTATAACATGTATAAGCAAGAAGTTGCGAATGCAGAGTTTTAGCTCATATAGGTATGTGTTTTTTACCAGTTTCAACTTAAAATTTAAAAGTAAAAAAAAAGGTACTTGTAATACTTGCGACACATATAACGCTAAAATCAAAGCTTCCAGAAGAAGCAGAACGAGATATTCTTATAAAAGATCATAACAAAACGGAAGAAGGCATGAAAATGGCATCCACCCGTAACGATCTAGAATGCATAACATTTGACCTGGAAAAAGACTACCACTGCCTCGAATTCCAACCAACATTATATTTTACAACAGACAGATTTGGTTATACAACTTGGGAATTCACTCTGCAACCACAAATAAAGGTTTTTGCTATGTATGGATGAAGAACCAGACAGGTCGTGGTGCACAGGAAGTAGCGTCTTGTTGGCTTAATCATATTAACAAAAACGTGTGCTCCAGTACTACCGAACTTATACTTTGGACTCATGCGAGAATAGAAATATAAAGCTCACCCTAATGATGAAAGCAGCATTGGAATCACATCCATCCTTGTAAAAGATTTACATTCATTTTTTAATTTCCGGTCATAGCTTTCTGCCTAACGATTCGGACTTTTTAGATATTAAGCACCGCCAAAGAATTTATTTACCTGAAGATTATATTCATGTGACGGTAACATGCCGAAGAAAAAATAAATTTGACTAAAATGAGCACCAGTGAATTTTATGGTACCGAAGAACTGGAATCTAAAGTAACTAACAGAAAAGTTGACATAAATGAAGAAAAGTTAAGTTGGATGCAAACTCGGGAAGTAATGGTGAATAAAGAATTTCCTTATTCAATTTTTCTCAAAAGTACTTTTCACAGGAACATTATTCTGGAATAAAATATCAGAAAAAGACAGGTGGGAAGACCGGCAGTGCAATTCAAAAATTCGCTAATTCATTTATGGCAAGAAGGGAAAAAAGTATCTACTCCGAAACTAGAAGATTTACAATCTATTATGCACTTAATTCCACTTGATGCCCAGCAATTTTATCAAAACCTTGTTGGCGATGAACCACTGGTCGATGACGTTGATGGATTTAGTGGAGATCTTAACTTCGATTTAGAGGTGTTCAAGTTAACTTTCGTGTAAGAAAAATGTATTTTTATTTAATTATAACTTTTTTCTGAACTAACCAATGCGTTTTATTTATGTTGCAGAAAGGAACCAACCACCAAAATACATAATTAAAGGCTATTAATGAAATTGTTTTTTAATGAAAACTTGGAACTAAATAGATCAGTACAATATACAATCATTCCACGCCTTAAAAATTCAACTTTAGAATTGGTTAATTTAAAATTCTTACTCAACTTTGACACTGAATTTCTCATTAATATACTTCTGTGGTTTGGTTCCTTTCTATTTAAAGCCGTCATATTTGAAAAACACAAATTCGCAATTGTATAGGTATTCTATTCCCTCCTCCAAAACTTCTAACCGGCCACATTTTATATACCATCGTTTGTTTTTATTATCCTTCGAATAAAATTTAAGAACCAAACTATCTGCTGGTGTTGTAATCAAGATAGATGTCTTGCTAAACAATTTTTTCCGCCAATATTTACTATAAATTTTTTTTCTATGTCTAAAATTTTAGTGTTTTTATAATCAAATAACTGTTTTTTTTTCTACAGAATGTTTGGCCAAAGCTGTACTTTTTTGTTTAATTTTCACATCAGATTTATGTTGTACAATACGATTTTTTAAAGGTTGCACTGTAGTTCCAATATATATTTTTTGAAAATTATTACAAGAAATTTATTTGATCAATGGTATTTGTTTTTTGATTACACGGTGTAACAGATTTTAATTTTGAAAATAACCTAGAGCCTTTATTTTGTGACTCAAACGCTGGTTTTATTTCATATTTACCTAAAGATTTATAAATTAAAGATTTTTTATTCGTGTAAGGGATTGAAATATACTTATAATTTTGATTAGATATGTCTGTTTTAAAATTAATAAAAAAAAACAATGAAGTCCCTTTTCCCTTATCTAATATTACTTTTAGAGGATAATTGTTTTTTTAAAGCTCTTATAATTTGTTATATTTGTTTTTTTCTAAAAATGAGGTCTGAAATGTTCAAACATTTAATTGTGTTGCTAACTACATTTAATTTAGTTTGAAGTGGATGATTATAATAAAAATTTAGATATCCATCTGTGAGCAGGTTTTTGATACCATTCAATTTTTATTTCGTTTTGGTCCCTAATAACCATAGTATCTAAAAAGGTAATTTTATAATTATTTCCAATTTCTACTGTAAACTTAAGCTTTGGGTGAAAATTATTAAATGTATTCAAAACTTCATTAAGTTTAGATTTCTCGGATTTTATAATTATATCGTCAACGTATCTAAAATAGAACGAGCGTGAAAAACTTAATCTATTTAAACAATAATCTAAAAATTCCATAATTAAATTGGCGGACGTAGTTGTAATAGGTGACCACATTGCATATGCAAATGTCTGTTGAAATGTTTTATTTTTTGCCGTTTTTCATTTAGAATTTGAATAACTAGGTTAATTGGAATGTTTGTATGTAAAGAACATATCTCTAATGAGAGTAACACGTGTCCATTGTTAATTTTATTCTTGTAGATTTTTTCTTTAAACTCTATGGAATTTTTAATTGAAAAAGTTTTCTTTCCTAATATGTTGGAGACTATATTGGACAAAGATTTTGATAAATAAATGGTTTGAGAGTTAACATAAGAAATAATAGAACTGAAAGGTCGATTCGCTGTATGTATTTTTGGTAGTAAATATATTTTAGGAATATCTGAGTATTTGGTTTTTAAATTATTATAGTCTAATTCACTTATGTTACATTAATTGAAAGTTTAGTATCAGTTTCTGTGTTTGATAGATGTTCATATGCTTTTGAGTCATATTCTTGCTTACTTAAAATTACAGTAACTTGTTCTTTGTCAGCATTTAAGACAACCATATCGTTGTTTTCTTCCAAAAAATTTTTTGTTTTAAAATAAATATTTCTATAAAAATTATTTTGTTTTTCTTCTAAATCCAATTTCTTTATAATTAAGAGTCACTTTTATATTTTTTATTACTAATTGCCTAATATAATTGTCAAAAAACATATATTGGAACTACAATGCAACCTTTAATAAGTCGTATTGTACAACATAAATCTGATGTGAAAATTAAACCAAAAAGTTCAGCTTTGGTTGTAGAAAAAATCAATTTTTAGAGATTTCATCATGGCGGCATTTGTTTAAATGGGAGTGGATTTTTTTTTCATATTGAAAAGTCTACCTGGCAATAAGACGAATACAACAGTTTTTTGTTTTTTTTTCATCGGATCACTTTTCACGGAATTACGGTGTTCCAAAGTTTATAAATTAAGTAAAAGTTCCCCCCCCCCCCCCATAGTGTACGTATTTTGTAGCTCTGCATCTCTGTCTCTCTCTCTGTGCTGTTTTTATCCGTTATCTGGACCGATTCTGTTTGATGGTCAGCCAACTCCAGGCTGATTGACACGCATTTTCCCGTGCTTAGCATTACCCAGGATAAACGACGTGGACGTGACGAGGCTTTCATCCCTTTGGGGTGCTTGATTAGCATGAGTGCCCTTGCCCTTTTTTTACAAAAGATGTTCGAAGATGTTTCCATTTTCTTGAATACATAACGTGATTCTTCGCTCAAAATGACTAACAGTTATTAGTAATACGGTCCGTGGTGTATTTGTACACGCAGTTTGGATTCTCTGAATCATGTCTTCTCAAGTTGTGGGTTCCCGCTCGTACACGACATTTTTTAAATAACTCCATAAATAAAAGTCGGATGATGTCAAGCCGGGAGATCGCGCTAGCCATGTTACTGGTCCATCTCGTCTAATCTACATGCCATTGTAGCGTCTATTTAGATAATGTCTTACAATTCCCGCATAATGTGACGGGGCCCCATCTAATTGAATCCACATTCTGAGTCTTGTGTACAAATCAACACCTTCAAGCAATCCTGGTATTAGAAAGGTTAAAAAGGTGTGACCGTTTACATTACCATTAAAGATGTATGGACCAATCAGGTAACCGTTAATAAAGGTTCATGCTCCAGCGATGTTGATTGTCAATTTGCGTGTACCAACGAGGATTAACATCTGCCCAATAATGACAATTGTGTCTGTTTAGTTTTCCAGTATTTTGAAATATTGCGTAATCACTAAACATTACATAATAAAAAAAAGGATGGATTATCTCTAATTATTTGTTGGGACCATCGGCAAAACTGTAAGCGCATCCCCATATCAGTTGGTGTAATAGCTTGCATTAGCGTTATGCGATATGAATGATGTCCTTGCTTTCTTAATAGGATGGTAGTTCTATGTATACATGTTTGTCTCTCCATTTGGTAACTACTATTATGAGGGTTGAGGTGAACTGACGCTAAAACGGCGAACACACGTACATCGTTCTCATCATACCCATGATTTTGTCTCCTACGTACTGAGTTACCATGTTGAGCTCTTAAATAATTCCTTCGAATAACAACTGCATTCGGATGACGCCTATGTGGATACCTAACTCGATACAGAGCAGCAGCTTAACGATAATTATTACGACATTCGCCAAGAATAAGCATCATGTCGACCCTTTCTTGTGGAGGATAATCCCCATTATTTTTAATGTCGACGTAGATTTTAGCGAGTATCAAGTGTCAAGGTATCAATGTATGTATGCGGTACTCAGTTTTTTACTTACTTACTTTTACTTAATTTATAAACTTTGGAACACCATAACTCAGTGAAAAGTGATCCGAAGAAAAAAAAACAAAAAACTGTAGTATTCGTCTTATTGCCAGCTACAATGCGGCCATTAACAAAATGGCCGCCACATTGAAATCTTTAAAGTGACGGCATCTACAATTGAATTGATAATGTCATCATCTTTCCCCCTCAAAACCATAAAACTTTTGTCTGAAACATTTTTTGAAAAAACTTCTCTTTATATATATATATATATATATATATATATATATATATATATATATATATATATATATATATATATACATATTTAAGTTTCCACAGATATTATTCATAAAATAATTTGGAATTAACTTGTGTTTAATACTTAAAATACAGTTCTACGTTTCGAATGCACTCTGTTCCCTTTGTCAAGATGAAAATTTCATCTTGATAAAGGGAACGCAGTACGTTCCAGAAACGTAGAACCTGTCTTTGCCTTTCTCTACCTTACAGGTAAATTTGATTGACGGAAATTTAGGGTTTCAAGTTTCTATGAAGTTCTCAACACTACAAATTTTAGTCTTAACATCATGCACGTATCTAATCCAAACTTCAGGAAAACAAAGCAAATCGCGTTATAAGTCTGTTCCAAATTTACCCATAAATAGATTGGCCAGCCCGGATAAACTTGAAACAGACTTAAAACGTGATTTGTCTTATTTTCCTAGAGTTTGGATTAGATATGCTGATGATGTATTTACCATCATTAAGACTATAACTTGTAGGGCTGAGAACTTTGTGGACTCTAAATTTCTGACAATCAAATTCATCTAAGAGATAGAGGCAAATGACAGTCTCTTCTTTGTTCATATTCTGGTAACAACAAATCGTAGTAAGCATGATATAGATATATATCGTAAGGAAGCTAGCACTAGAAGATTCATAACGAATGACACCAATCACTGTAGGCGTCATAAATTCGCGCCTTTTAATTTTTTGGTTCATAGATACATTTTTCCCTTTCAGTTAAACATTATATAAAGAGATGAAGTGGTTATAAATATAGTTAGGAAATAAACACATAGGATCAGGGCTAAAAGTGCAACTACGTTAAGTTATATTAGAGAACAAATATAAGCAAAGCATGTAAAATTACCAAAGTATATTGCTTATACAAAGAGATCTGTCTAAAATCATTTCCAAAATTAATTTGAAAACAGTGTCGCTACTTTAGATAATAGTTTCAAACTCTCTTAAGATTGTAAAAATTGTGAACAAACATATACAGGGAAAACTAAACGACATATCAAAGCTCTCTTTAAAGAACATTTAGCTCCCATCAAATACAAACGTTGGGACAAGTTTTCCGTAGCATTAAATGTGTTTGATAAAAGTCATATAGTAGATAAAGTATGTTTAATGAATCATGTTAATAATAAGTAAGAACTTGATTGATATTTCGTCCTAGTCGACCGGTCATAATGATAACTTAGCTATTAAAATGCGTTCAGTGTTTTTTTCATTTTGTATGGTGCCTAGGTGTATTTTGTTTGTTACGGGTCCTGCCACAGATCCAGTTTTCCAAATTTTTCTCAAAAAAGCAGTGTGGAAAACGATAGTGATTCTCCCCCTAAGAATAGTATCAAACTTTATTTTGTTTGGAAAATTTTTGACATGGCTCTTACTTACAGTGCAAAAACCAAACACGTTTATATATTGTTATGATTTTGTTATAAAATCACAGATTTTACATGTTCAAACATTGCCCTTACTGCGCACATAATGACCTTGTTACTTCTTCGTCACGCTCACTGTATGTCAAAGTACATATAGCTTAAACAGAACTCATAATATTATTTTCTTGAGGTTAAATCCCATTATGGTTTAAATTTAAATAACAACGCTTGTTGAAGCTTCAATAACGATGTAAGTATGGTTGTAGTTTTCCCGAGAAGGGAATTTCCTTTATCAAAGTATTTTATATAGTAAATTAGTAGGAGCACAAATAAAATACTTACATTAAACCAAACTTTGCATAAATGTACGTATGATTTGGAAAATGAAAGGATAAAGCAACGTAATTTATTCTATACCTATGGGGGGGGGGGGGCACAGTCATGGATTCCCAACATACATATACTAAGTATTTATGCACGGTGGGATTAAGGATAGGTGCGGTCAGGATAGGATCGAAGGGACGAAGTTGGGGGAAGATACTACCCCAGTATTGGCATAAATACTCGCACGTGGTGTGCGCATATGCAGTGACCATGCCGCTATGTGTATGAGGAAAACCCGTTACGGGAATCGAACCCAAATTACCTCCCGAATGCTAAGCAGGCCGTGTTACCACGGGCCTCCTAGCTCTGTTGTATAGATTTAAATTATATTTCGTAGTAGGATTTAAATATAATATGTTCAAGTTAGCCTTCTTGGAAAGCATTTATTCTTTATTCATTTTATTACATACTCTTTGAACATAGTGGGCGTTGCAATGAGTGAATCCATTCAATTTTTCCCCCACCACTTTCCTATATATTTTATATTTTAGTTGATACGACCGACACCATCGATCTTCATCCCCGTTACTGCACCTTGCGGTCTATTATTGCCCAATCTGCCGAATATTGCCCTATATTTACGCGACACTGAGACACCCCCATGCTGTTACAGTAAACTACCAATTAAATAAATTAATACTATGCTATTCGATTAACCATTTTTTTTAGAATGACCAATCTTTTCTAAATGATATTTTGCATTTGATTGCAATACCGTTTATAGTCGGGCCGGCGAGAGGTGTCTTATGACTTACTTTTAGTAAAGCATGGTGTAAGATTTTATAAACGTATGTCGTAATTGGTTCATATAGTTAGTAATTTTGAATACCAACAAAACATCGTCAATGTTTTTAGGTTATTTTCAAATTTAAGCCGCGCTGTCAAATTTAAATAAAATTATTGTTCGAATACCTCGGGATTTAGCATCCTAAAGGTCTTAAAAATCCCCATCCACTCGTATAAATAAAGTCGAATTTCGTTTAAGGTCTGTTCGCACTTATTCAGTCCACCGAGTGTGGGTAGTCATATGATAAAATATATTTTACAACTGTAAACGATTATCAGAACCGAGACCGGGTCAACAAAATTTCGTTTTGGATCTGTTTTACAAATTAATTATAGCAATAATTTTCAATAAGAAAAGAATTAGCTAGCAGTAGGCAGTGCCCGAATGAAGTGCGAAAAGTTTGGTTAATTGCGGAGGATCGTTTTAGCCGACAGATCTCACTGCGTTAAAAGAGCCAAGACTGTAATTTGGTTATCGAAGCCACTTATAAATAACTGATTTTATCATAAATAAATACTCGTACACTGTATTGGATGTTAAAAATGAGGTTTATTATTAGTTAATAATATAACCGATTTTAAAAGTGTCAGTTTACAGTTTGTCACTATATTACATATGTATATATATATTATATATATATATATATATATATATATATATATATATATATATATATAACGAATGTAAACCTAAGTACAGCTACAGAGATATATGTTAAATATAATAATTCTTTACAATGTTATAAAGTAACTAAGATTCTAATTTTGCTTTAAATTCAAATATTGGACATCTTATAATTACAAGTCATCACCTTCTTTCACTATCACCTTCACTCGACTATCCCACATTGATTACTAGAGGTTTTACCATTTCCTCAGCTCTTTTTGAACGTCCCACCACTGGTTCATTTCCTTTTCAGCATGTAAAATACACTTTTGCCACAGTTCTCCAGTTACTTGGTTTAATGAATCCTTCCATAGCGATAAAACATTCTCGTCCCTGAAGCCCTGTCTTCCAACGTTTTTGTTGTAATACTGTTTACAATTTGCCCATATTAACTCGATAGGGTTTAATTGGCAGTGATACGGAGGTAAACGTGTCCCCATTGATGAGCGATTTCATCAATTACATATATTTTGGAACTTGTAAATCCTTGGCAATTTGTAATAATTCCACTTTCAGCATATCATTCGAATGAGGAATGTTGTGTTTTCTTAAAAATTGAAGAAGATCTTCTTTCTTCCAACTACTTGAAGGTAATTTTTCTACTAATGTAGAATGATAACTGGCATTGTCAAGAATTATCAAACTTGGTTTTTCTAAATTTGGTAAAAGCTGTTCTTGAAACCATTTTTGAAATAAATCAGCGTTCATATTATCGTGGTAGTCTGCTGTCTTACTTTTACTGGAAAATACCAATGATGAATTAGGTATAAAACCATCCTTGTTGCCAGCACTCAGTGCGATAAAACTAAAATTTATTCAGTTAAAATATTTTAACAAATCGGACTATTTTAATTACCGTTTCCCTTGTCCTAGCGGTTTGGTTTTTGTGCTTTTCAAATCATTATCATGCCATGATTTTCGAACGCTTTCTCGACTAAAAATCCACGTCTCATCCAAAAAGACAGGATC
This sequence comes from Vesta saturnalis, assembly GCA_036346205.1. Classification (NCBI taxonomy): domain Eukaryota; kingdom Metazoa; phylum Arthropoda; class Insecta; order Coleoptera; family Lampyridae; genus Vesta; species Vesta saturnalis. The sequence goes on from JARFJB010000903.1 coordinate 3,543,680, forward strand.
GTAACTAATTTCACAACTTTTATTAGCAAAATATTTTCGCAAAAATGTTGCTCGAGCACCAGCAATATGAACTTGCTCCATTAAACGCCTCCTTCCATCGTCAACTTTGAATTCAAAACCAATTTTGTGTAACAATTGTTTCAAACTCGTTTTACTGAAGGTAAATATTTTATCTTCTTTAAGTTCAGTTTGGAGTTATTCGATAGTAATATATGAGCCTAAAATTAAACAATGATTAACTCCATTTCAACAAAAATTTCTGAATTATTTACCAGTTGCATGCAGGGTGTAAATTTTCGTTTCAAAACGTCTTTCACGTATTCGTCGACATCCTCTGACTTCAACTTCCAACGCAGCCTGTGTTTTGCGGTGAATCCGGCGCCGATTTCCCAGATTCTAAAGCGAGAGCCATTCTTGTTGTCCGAGTTAGATTTTCTCGGAAATGCCGCATGCGAGAGCAGTTCGCTGCAACATAATATTACATAAATACAAATTTAAATAGTGAAAATTATTGGCGTACCTGGTTAATGGTAAACTTGGCCCCCCGTTATCGGGTTCCATCTCGAAATAATGCAGTATATTCATTAACATTACTTGAGTTTGGCTTTTCAAAGATTTACCTTTTAATGACAACATTATTTGCTGCAAAATAAATAAATGCATTCAATCAATTGGAAATACATTTTGCATTATAAACTTACCTCATAATAGTGAATATTAATAATACTAGTTTTGAAAAAAACTGTTGTATACAAATGCAATGGAAACTAATAAATTACGAAGCGAAAGATAAATTATTATAACTACAAAACACGATGCGATTATACGAAACGAAATACGAAGAATATTTTGAGGTTAAATAGCCAAGAAGACATTGACAGCGTCATGCGCTTTGACTTTAGAATCGACATACTTTTTTAAGTCCTGCATTTAAAATATATAGTAGACGTATAAATTATAACCCGTCTTTCTTTATGTGGGAACTTCGCACTAAGATAAAGGGAAACAGATGAATTTCACAGTAATAATTATATCCCCATTCTCGAGTCCGCCATCACACACCTCTCCCCGGCGCTACTATACCATTCCCGCAATATCCAATAGTTGCAGTCAGGGACATACACATCCTGTATTTTTTTCTTTAAACACAAGTAAAGATTTGAGGTAGGTACTATACACACATTTTGTATAACTACACCTAGTACTTGTATTTCCTACTTATACCTGATTCTAATTTAATTTCATAATTTTATTACTATGATATTCGCAGAAATCCAGATACCTAAGTTTTTAATTATTGATTAACCTCGGAACGAAAGTCCACAAACCCATTACATGATATGCATGTTTAGTTGTAATTATATAAACGTAAATGCGAATAACGAATAAATTATGACGTTAACTAGATACTAACTATACATTAATTAAATGAAGAGTATCCCACCTAATTTTTAATTCATTGTTTACATCTGACATTGAAATGTTTTAATATTAGATATTATGGTGTTGGACGATGCCAAACACGAATATTATCAGTAAGAAACGGAAAGTGACACATGATATTTTTGTCCATAGACCAGAGAAGACTAATGAAAGGTTTATGGTAATCGTACTCTATATATAATAATTTATTTTTATGTTAGTTATACATATTGTATAAATAGATCGTTATAATTGGAACTCCAATTAAACTAATTAAAAAATTTTTCCCGAACAGCTGATCAATTAATTTATTTTCTGCTTTCGCCCAATATTTTATTAATTTGTAACTTTTACATGTTTTGTTTACCTCTTCGTTCTTTCTCAATAATAAGGGAAAGAATTAGAATTGAGATGCCATGTAAAGCATTGAATAATCTCTTAAAATTATTAGTATGCGTACAATGTATGGCATTGCATATTCAAATGGGTGTGAAGTTTACGATACAGTAAACATATTAGTTTTTCTTGAAGGACAAAAAAAGCAGTGCAAAAATAGGTTAAAGGTTAGAGTGATAGTTGTTTGACTGTTTTTTAATCTAAAAAATTACTACACAAGTACGTGCAAAGGTGAGAGCCAACAATATATAAAAACCTTGTTCAGTTTACAATTTTTATTTTGAATAAAGTAAAACCATTTGAATACTAATTATAAACGGTTATAACGATTGAATTACAAAAGTAAAATGTTTCTTTTTTCAATTAAATTTGTAATCGTTCATTGCGGTAAGTCTTCTGAAGTATGGAGTTATGCAAACTTATGCGTGAATTGGGAAATAAAAAAACTTTATTACTAATAGGAAAATTTTAGTGTCATTATAAATGAAAGGTTATTTGCTTATTATCACTTGGAAACATAAACTCCAATCGGAAGTTTACTGCGATAATAATACTACCATTATAACGAAAAAATGCGAAAATTTCATTTTTTCGAGTTAATACCACCAAAAGACTTAAAATGCCATTAATTGAAGAACGACCATTCGTCCCGTATTATATGAAACAGTTTCATATCACAATGTGATCTAAAAATAACCGATTTTTTTATTTAAATCATATAAAGTCCCTAGATATACGGGAAACCCAGGTCCGGAAACTCTTCGTTTAGGACCTACAGGGTGTGAAAAAATTTTATTTTCCTCGGTTGATCTGAGAGGCGTCGACCAAGTATACCTTTTTTGCTTAGAACTGAAAAGGGAACAAACTAATTCAAACGAAACGTCAATATACCGGGTGGTAAAAAAGTTAAGGCCAATTAACTTTTAGCATACCACTGTAGATGCCTGCGATATCTTCAGAAATAATGTGGGAATATGTTCAGGGATTCGCCGCTCATTATCAAAACGAGTGAGATTATGTCTCGTAACAAATGATCATAAAGTGGAACACATTTTGTAACATTTATTTTTTTAGTTGTATTATTTATTTCTTCATTTTCGTTCTTAAATTCAAAGTTAAAATACAAATGCAAACATACGTTACTTTGATTTTTAATTCCAATTAGCTAAGGATTATAAGGAATTAAATTGAACTGTTCATCAACCAATATCTCGAAAACGGTTGATCTCAGAGGCATCGACCAAGTATACCTTTTTTGCTTAGAACTGAAAAGGGAACAAACTAATTCAAACGGAACGTCAATATACCGGGTGGTAAAAAAGGTTAAGGCCAATTAACTTTTGTCATACCACTGTAGATGGCGCCCTTTGCAGGCAGCATCAAAATCAATAAAATATTTAAGTTTCTCGACCACAAAAACCCCCGTGCTCCAAATTTCAGGACCATATTCAAATTTGTTCGCAAAATATCGCCATAAAACCGAGGAAAATAAAATTTTTTCACACCTTGTAGGTCCTAAACGAAGCGTTTCCGGACCTGGGTTTATATGAACTTTTTTTCTTATTTTTGGGTCTAGAATCACTACGCAAAGTTTGTCCGTAGAGTTTCTGGACACCCCGTATAAAGCCGGCAAATTTGAATACATTGACAGTTTAACCTAATAACAAACCCACAAACCCAACAACTGTTGCTGTGTTTTTTGACTCACAAATTACTAAAGAAACTTATTAAAAAGATATGTAGTTAACAAAAACCTGTATTAACAAATTAAGTAACACTTATTTTACATTTTTAATTAAATTACGAACTCTTGTCAAATGTGTTAACTTGCCCATTTTTATTGTAATCGTTTAAAGCGAAAAAACCTGGTTCAAAAACAAATTCGCACCAGGCCCTTAAAATTACTTGCATGGTAGATTGACAAATCCATAGTGTATTTCATCATGAATGTGTCAGCAGCTTTCTCAAAATGGCACATGTTCTCTATTAAAGCCAATCTAATTTGACGAAAATATTATTCCGTAGTTAAAAAGTAATCAAATACTTCCATTCTTGGATACACTAATTTATTTTCTTTGAATTCTTTGAAAAGCGTTAGCGATGGGTCAACTTTTTCATTTATTGGTGAAGTTATGGCCGAAACACAGTTTTGACATTTTTGAACTGTATATTAAGCATCCCAGCACGTAATATAATGCTTGCTTTAGTGGATCAGACTGTTCGATATTATATAAAGTGGGCATTTCTTTCAAAACATTTTCAGTATCACTTTTTTTACTTCTGCAATAAGTAATCCAATGAGTCCTGGTGTCGGAATCATAATTCCCTCGAATTATCTTGCATTCATATTGAGATAGAGTGATTAGTTTTAATGACACCTTAAACTCGTAAGGCCCAGGTACAGGCGTTCTGCTTCGAATTACAGAAAACAAATTCTCGAGTGCATCTTGTGTAAGGCGACTTCCCATTACATATTTGACAGTATAGTTATTTAAATATTGATCTTGAAGATCCAGAGACGTTTTTGTGGCAAGAAGACTTCCAGATTGTACAGGTTTCCAGTCAGATTTGCCTCCCAATTTTAATGGCACAGATAATCTTCATGAAATCATTCATAAAGTTCACAGTCTCTTCATGTATATTCTCTTGGATGTTTGAGTAAGCTAGTTGTGTGTTCTTTGCACTTATTATTTTGAACTACTTAAATGCTGCCTTACAAAACCAGGCAGTGGTTGCATGGGCTTCACGTATTTTACCTCTTGCTATAAAATACTGAATGCCCGCACCTGTATCGTATCATGATGTAGAAGAGCATGAGCTGTACTGACATCCATTTTAGCGAAATGGGATGGGCTGAACACATGTTCCCTAAGTCGTGGCGCAACTTTCACATTATTCACTTCTGAGTCTAAATCAAATAATTGTCTAATGGCTCCAATGTCAACATAGTTGCTGACAAGATTGAATTTCTATATCAATGTCAAATGTTTTATGTCTAATCAGTGATATCGCTAGGCTTTTAAATACACAAACAGGATCAGGTATTATGTAAATCTTGCTAGCTTATTCATACGATGTGGACAAAAATTGACTATTTTCTCATGTCTATTGGCTGTAATGTGAAGTAGTCTCCAGAAACTTCGATTTAATGGACCCATATCTGCTATTACAGTTTTCATTGTCATACCCACATCATCAGCACTCTTTTTTCTTAGAACTTCATCAGGACTGTATGATTTTGCAGTGAATTCATACCCAACTGTCTGCTTCCATCTAGTACTCATTCCAGCTAGCATAAATACTAATGCATGCGATGCTAATTCCTTAGAACTATCTAAATTCCCAGATAATAACATTGTTGGCCTTCCCACTATGGACTTTTTAGAGTTATCATATTGAAGAGATGCTTTGATGACCTCGTCTAAAAGTAAAACAGGATGTTTCTCGTGCGCCTCGAATGTCGCCACTTGAAATACAAAAAAAAAAGATTTCAGTTAATTTTATTAGTGTTATTAATTTAATATTTCGATTTGAGAATTTTTAAAGCAGCCCCTAAATGTGGGATTTAACTTTATAGACATTTCTACACTAATAAAACACAACCAAGGTACATGAAATGAAAATTAACCATCACCTTCAACTTGAGGAACTCAAAAACATCTTGCAAACCTGGCTTAAATTTTCAAGCTGAAATTGGAGCGTCCTAATAGCTCGTAGCGGAAATTTTTGCCTACACAGTTCTTCATAACCTTTAAGTCCACATGCCATGTATAGCTTAAGCGCTTTCTGTATAGTTTCATCTAACCACTCTTTTCCTCTATGATTGCCATATTTTAATAAATGAATTTGATCCCCCGAAAAAATAATTTTGAACTTTTTTTCAAGGCTGCTAATTTCATTTTTCAAGGTTGTAATTTATGCTTTAGCTACTCGTAACTCATTTTGCAGACACTTCAACTTGTTATTTTTATCTTGATTATTAATGTTAATTGATGTGCCTAAAATAAAATTCAATGTCATTCCTATTCGTTTCTACATAAATTACATAACATATTATAATTAATTAAAGTTGCAATACTATTGATAAAAAGGTTTTCATTTTTAATAAATATTATAATTAATTGGATAATAGTATTATATTTTACTAACCAATTTGGCGTGGAAGTTGTTCCTGGCTGTTCTTCGGTTGCATCAATTAAGGAGGTTGGCATATCAAGAGATATATCTGGAACATTTGATACTTTATAATGTTTGGTATTGCAATAACATAACAGTTGATATACCTGATATCTTTCGTTTAGTTCCCTGCTTTTGTGAAAACTCTGGAGCCCTAAGAGTTGGAACTGCACTATTTATTTTTTATGATTGTGGACCTGAACAGGCTAAATTTGGCCTATCGTGCTAAAGCACTCAGGAACACTTAGGAGGATGGATAGAGAAATTTAGAGCAGTTTTCTGTTATGTGTCTATTAAACGTTGGCAGCGTTAGAAAGGTACGTGTTTCTTCTTTCGAACGCTGCTAAGTTCATGCTAATCGGTTGACAAGTTACATAATTACGCACGTTTCAATGACAGTACTCTTTGTGATTATGTCGTAAAAACATAATGGAACAAAGAGCAAATATAAAATTTTGTTTTAAACTCTGTAAAAAATTTGCTAAGACTTACAAATTGTTCAAAAAAGTTTATGGTGATGATTGTATGAGTCGTATTCAAGTTTACATGATTTAGATATGGCCAGGACGACCAAAGGCATTAAATCGTACTGAATCAGTGGAAAAAGTACGTGAAATAATCGCTATCGATGCAAATTTCACTGTGAGACTGCTGGCAGAAGAATTAAATTCAACTTACTATCCAATGTACATAATATTAACTGAAGATTTGGGTAAAAGAAGGGTCTCTGCACGTTTTGTTCCACATCAGTTAAATAAAGATCAAAAAGTCGCTCGTGTAGAACATTGCAAAGACATCATTTCAACAGCTGAAAACGATCCAAATGTTCTTCATTCGATCATAGCTGGTGATGAAACGTGGCATTTTATATGTAATTCTGAAACTAAGCGACAATCGGCAGAATGGAAGTCGAAAGACGGGCCAAAACCTAAAAAATTGCGTTTTCAGAAGTCAAGAATCAAGGCAATGTTGATGATAACTCATTTTCAAGGGTACTGTTCCTAAGGAATATGTTCCAGAAAGTGAAACTGTCAATGGTGAATACTATTTACAAATTTAATAAAATTAAAGATACCCAAAATCTGCTCCACAAAATCTATATCATTTATGGATTTATAGATTTTGTGGAGCAGATTTTGGGTATTTTTATTTTTATTAAATGTTATCAAATAACTCCACTTTGAGGATAAAAAATGAACCAATTTAATTATTTATTGAACTATTTACAAGTTTTACATAGTTTGTGGTCGAGAGTTGTTCGTGTTAGACCCGAATATCCAGAAGGAAAACAGCTATTTTTTTATTCTATGTATGAAAACTGCAATGAAAGGAGCTTTTTACGATGACGTTCCAGCCATTCAAGCAGCCGTCACACAGGTGCTAAAGAACATCTCAAAAACGGAGTTCAAAACGTCTATGGATAAACTGGTTGATCGTTCCAAATATTGTATTGAGTTAAATGGATCCTATTTTGAATAATTTGAGACATAATACCATGCTTGTTTTACTCTATAACTAAACACTTCGGTTATTTTTAGATCACACTTTGTATGTAATTATTTTAATAATTTACGTAAATGTTTCATATTTATAAAGAAGCCCCCTTGTTGTCCCATTTCTGACGTATAATCAAAATCTAGAAAATATAAAAATGATCCCATTGTGTCACATAAGACACAATGGGACGCTATCACAAGTTCTACAATTTACAAGAAAAATAGTGCGCGATCCCGCTTATGAGGCGGTATTAAATATCAAGCGTATCGCGAAAAGAAGTTGCTTACGACGGTGTTTTGTACGTGTGCAAAATAAATATACCGGTGCGTATAAATAAATATAATGTAAATAGTTCGTTAGTTAAGGTTAAGTGTTAATGAATATTTGTTTTTAAATAAATAATAGTTATAGTGTAGTGTGTATCTAGGGCGGTAGAAAATCAGAAAATGCAAAAAAGAAAATGTACAATTAATAGAAATTTGGAAAGTGAATATCAATATATTAAAGACAACCTCAGATGGTGTTGTAAAGTGCTTAAAACGTTGTGTTCAGTTTTTACTTGCATATGGTGGAAAAGGCGGTTATTGCTCAACGCATATCGACACTTAAGCATATAGGCAGATATTGCTGCTTCCAATAGTAGCAAAGTGGCGCCTTTTTGTCGTAAGGCCACATTTGGAAATTAAGAACAAAAGCTAACTGCGATGGAATGTACTTTGGTCATACTACAACTTGATCCACAATCAGTCCTTTTGTTTTATGGATTGGACTAGTAAGTTAATAAATAGTTACTTCCAACAAAAATTTGCATGTGGTAGAACCAAACCTGAAAGTATTGAGTGTAACGTTTTACAAAAAAAATCATTGAGCTCCATACAAAATGATCTTGGAACGGTCAATTTTTCAACAATCTATATCGATTATTGAAATCACGGGAGCTTAAAAATTTATCCTAGTCGTAAGATACAGTAAGACAATAAATACGGATACCAAAACTCAAAAATTAATTTCTTATTAAAATATCAAACTAGAATTGTGTATACATATATACAAAGGTAATAATTATTGATGTATGGTATGCTCCACATGACCACCATCTTGTTCCAAGCATATTTCCAAGCGTAGCTGAAGATTGGATACTATTGTCTCTAAATAGAGGCTGCTGTAAATTTTGGAAAGAGGTGCCTCTAGAATTCTTATGGTTTTTCGAATCCAAGAAATTTGTGACTGTCTATTGACGTGCCCTGATAATGAGACATGTGATTCATTAGAAAACCATACGTATGTCAGAAACTCATCGTCCTCATGTTAGTTGCTAGAATGCGGGCGATATATTTTACACGTAACCGCTTATCCGCAATGTTTAACTTATGAAATGTCTGAATCTTATACGAAAATGCACCAATATTTTTAGAAATTAAGCATGTAGTTTCGCTATGTAGGTTCATTTTAACAGCAGCCTTTCTCAAGCTCCTCTTTAGAGATTGCATGGTTTGGTGCCGTGGTTTTCCTTGTTCGGCACTGTTGTCTTTCTCCAAGATCTTCCTTTCCTTTGGACTAGAACACTGCTTGTATGTTGAAACTTTTTTACTATGCGCCGTATTGTTGTGCATGTAAGACCCATAATTTCGATCGATTCCGTATGAGCCATTATAATGATTCCAAATAAAAATTTTTGTTCGATGGTAAGCATCTTGTTTTACTAACTTATTGCAAGGCTTTAAAGACAAAACTGTCATCTAGAAGTTGACATATTTTAAGGTTATTTTGACGCATCGTGTATATGCAGTATATTGATAGCGCATGTAATGTATTTTGAAGGTAAATGAAGTGAGTTTGCACAAAAAAAATTTGATGGTATAAAGGATACGCCACTGAAGGATTAGATATCATATGAAAGAATATTTGAATGTTGTAGAAAGATTTTGTGTTGAAAACATTAAATTGGATGAAAAATAATGTTTGAATAAATTCTTCTTGAGACAGTACTGGTAAGAGACTACCGATTTGCCACTAGCCTTTTGCTGTTGTATACAAAAGAATTCGGATTAAAGAAATGGTTATAGGCGTATAAGTGAGTGACACGATATATTGATATTGTATTAATGTGCAGGAAGGACTATGTATGTATATTTGTGTTTGTATAAATGTTGTAACGTTGTTCAATAATGGAAAATTGAATGCGTGTGCAAGAATGAAGTTGTTAGAATGTGCTGGAGTTGGTTCAATTGTGTGGAAATAGAGATCGCCCACGTGCGAAATTTTCATGAAGAGTTGAGTCATAGTCTGAATAATATACAGTGAATATAATCTCTAATAATTGTTTTTCCGATGAGTTGTAAGTTATGTTTGTAAGAAATTTCAAGATGGCTACGTTTATTTCGCATCATCTTGTGTGTTTTTAGGATTTCGACGCGGCAAAGAAACGCGTGAGATCTCGGTTGTAATAGGTGGATTTTGGTGTTGGCACGAATATGTTGCGGCATTTTGGCAATATGGTGGACAGACGGTATAAAAGCGAGAGCCCAAATTCAGGCAAGAGGGAATCGCTCGGTTAGAGCCTAAGTTAAGGCGCATCGCGCGAGCGCGCTTTTCTTTTTATCAGACCTTAGAATGGGTGTTTGTGAAAATTGAGTTCAGCAGTACGTATATAAGCGAATACAATAACCCATAATGGGGATAAGTCATATATAAACATTCATAAATAAAAAGTTTAAAAGTGTTCAGAAAAGATAAGGATATTATTTATGACGAAAGCACTGATGGTTATTTTAAATTTTTCGGCAACTAACGAATGTAGTGGTGATTTAAAAATTATTAAACCGACTTTTTATTTTGATTTTTCTAAATTGGGTAATATTTATGTGGTTCAGAATTTTAGAACAATTTGAAATATAAATTTATATCTATACAAGGGCTACCTATAAAATATTCAAATTAACGTTCTATGACTTGGAATTTTCATATGTACAGGGTGCGATCAATAAGTCTACGACGACCCGTGTATTTCAAAATTTTCTTAAGCTTTTGGATAAATTTCTTTTTAAGTGTGATTGAACTGGAGTTGTGTATGATTGTACTCAGTAGGCTACAATCCTGTCTTCAGTCAGATAGGATTAATTTAACATCCCGCCTAAGACTTTATTTTAGAAAAATTTAAGATTGTGGTGGCACCTAGAGATAATTTTTCCTGAGCTGAGCATTGTAAGTTGTAGATTTATGGTAAGTGTAAGGTGTTTGAAACTACCTTTCAATCATTTTACTCCTTATATCGACCCCGACTGTTTCCACTGTAGCTGGCTTGGCAACCCGCTTACTTCAGTAGGCTTACACGACGCCTAGTGCGGTTTGGACGTATAACTATTTGTGCAGTGTTTATTTCCATGGCAATTGCTATTTTACAATCAATTTCGGTATCTTGTATTTATTGTCGTATTGCATTTTATTTTATTCCAGTAAAACTTTTGGAAGTTTAAAATCTTCCAGGTGAAACTTCAGACATTATATCCGAATATATTATTAACACAGTTGACATATACGAATTAACAACAAAAGTAATAGCAATGTGCGCTGAGAACACAAATGCAATTTTGGAGGAGCAGCAAGACGGCCAAAATAACGTCTTTCATAAAGTGTAACTCATAAAAGACCTTTAGTTTGGGTGGACTGTGCTGCTTATATCCTTCATAACTGTGTTCAAACATCAGCAGGCTGCTTGCCTATTGACATCGAAGCCATTATTGTGAAAATCTGTGGCTATTTCTACATTTATACTGGGTTGAACAATTATTATTATTTTTCGATCCTCAATATGTTGCGAAAAAATGCACTTTTTTCAAATCTTCAAACATTTCTGACAATTATTTTAATAGTATACTTATATCTATATATTTTTTTAGGAAAACCGAAAGAAGATATCGAATATTGCATTAATCTGGTAAGTATTTAAAACTAAGGTGATACATAAACGTGATACAGCATACTACTTTTTTACGTGTACGGGATACACATACGCACAACGTACATGGTTATGGCAAACGGTCTATATCTACTCTTTCTGATTGGTTGATGCCAGGTAGCAGTACGTTCTGCCATTGCGGAGTCACAGTCATGTACGTTTTGCAAGTGAATTAAAAATGCGTGTGTATGCCAGATAACAGTACATATTGTAGAGTCACGTCAGCGCAGTGTACGTTATGGCAGTAAATTAAAATTTGCAAGGCGAGAATATATTTTAAAGATTTATTACAATAATGCCAATACAAAACTATAAAAACTAAGCACATTGACACAAATTAAAAGTTGGTTCTAAAAACATATATTTTATTAGTTCCTAGTGTCCACTTCCATGCGATTTTGCATTTGCAACCTTACGTTTCACATTTAGCTGTAAATTTCGTTTTCTTTTTACTACTCTTGATTTTTTTTTAGTGTGGGCTGGTCTTCCACTGGGAATTCTCTTATTGCCTCTTATAATACCAGGTCTTCTTCTGGCAATGGTTGTTGGTTGTACCCGAATTGCCGTACGACAAGGCCTTAAAAGCATACTAGATCGTGCCGTGCATAAAAAACTGTCCCATGCATTTCTGCTGGTGAGCTAAACATTTTTGAATAGAAGCTTCGCTAGTGTCAAACCTTGTGTGGCAATCCTGCATAAGTTTTAACAATGCTTCAAATGATGTTCACTCAATGTTATTGTGTGACGGTTGATTTTTAGGTACAGGGTAATTTTCATTGTCATTACTTGCATTATTTAGTTCGGCATCGGAACGTTGTTCACATAAATCAGTTGTTGATACCAAAATGGATGCATATGTTTGTTGCAAACTAACAACAGGTCTGTAAAATTCTCGCCCTTTAGCCTTTCCACCCAATGCCAAGCATGCGATTTGGTAACGGATCTCGGAATCATTTGCTTCCAGGTCATAATAAAAGAAATAAACTCCTGCTTGGTGTTTACATGTTTTACCTAGCCGACCAATTTCAATATTCACATCATATAACACTTGGCCATTTTTTTCACTTGGGACTTTGTATGTGAATTCATCTATCGTTTGTATGATATCCTTTTTTAGATACGTCGCTTTCTTCATTTGTGATTTTAAAAGATGGTTTCCTTCACTGTATCCTCTATTAGCGAAGTTTCTCAGACGTTGAATATAATATTGTTCCGTAGTCGTACAAGTAAAGTTCACTAGGGCAACTACGTTGTAAGCTTTACATCGAGAAAGTGCTATGTCTTTATATAGGCGTACACATACTTCAGAGAAGTTATTCGTTTGATGACCATGAGTATTACTGTCACGATAAGCTACACACGAGTCTTCGCGTCGAGTCCAATAGTTGAAACATATTCTACCCAATGGGGATATTTTTTTGATAGATCGTTATTTGATGCATTATGAAATGCATCGGTAGCGTTTTCTGGAGATAAAGCTGTTAATATATTTCTAAATGAATAATATAATTGCTGCCTATTTTCTTTTGGTGTGTTATTTTTCTTTTCCATTAGCCATCTCCAAACTGATTGCGCAATGTGAAAAGAACAAAGTAATTAACGTGCTTGTGGAAAAAAACTGTCTTAAGGGCATATCTTTCGGCTTCGCTATCATCTGTCATAAAGCACCCAAGAAACCTTTTGATTTAAGCCGAATCGTAACAGCTTCTCTTACCATTTTAAAGCCTGCTATGTAGTCGTGTTTTGGTTGACCCTTGTTTATAATTACTGCTAGTGGAACAGCACCTGCAGAGCATACCGTTAGCATAAAAATTATAGAATGATGTACAAATACAATATCACCAGCACAGTGTAAATTATGCGCTCTTCTCATGATTGGTGTAATTATGACAACTGTAAAAGGGTCTTCCTTAACCTTTATAGTAACACCTTTTCTGTGTAATGTGGCTGCTTTTCTTGAAGTTTCTAAAAATAATATAATAATGTTATAAAGTATTTATTTAAAGACAAATTGGCCGAAAAAAAATCAAAAAGTCAATTACTCCAAAAAAAAAAGACAAGCTTGCAGAAAAGTCATTTTAGAATGGTTTAATGAGTTAATACAAACCTATAAGTACATACAGTTAATCTGTAATTTTGTTTCGATTTCTGAAATAGTATCAGCGCGATTAAACGTAAAAATATTTCAATATAGTGAAAAATATAACTTGCCTCTAGCATTCCTTTGCCAAAACGCAATCCTAAATTAACACTTCGCCATTTGTCGTACCAATATCGCACTATACGATATTTTGGGTTTATGGAACCATTGGCAAGATCTTCTTCATCCGCTTCTAATTCAAGTTTGTTTAAATGGTAATTAATAGATTCAGTTATTCCCATACCATTATAAAAGTACGTTTCAAATAATTGTCTGGTTTCTGATGAAGCTGGCAATGCCGACAACGCATCTGCAGTGTCTATGTTGTGTGTGTGTTTATTATTATTATTGTAATTACTGCCGGCAAACCTTCCTAAAATATTTAAAATTAAGTTCACATTGTTATTATTAACTCAAAGATTAAAGCAACAAAATATAAAAATAATCCGATAACACCTCTTTTCTCAGTCGTTTTCTTACCTTACCATGTAAATGTTTTGCAATTGTATTTTTTGTAGTTAAGGGCATATTTATCAGCCAAAAATAAGTGTTTTTTCATATTAACATGTGTCCTAACTTGCTTCGTATTCGAGATACGGAGTCTCAATGTTAATTAAATGGGCCTTTAAGGGCTACGAACATGCAATAAAGTGGTTATTATTTTTGAAGCAAAAATGATACGCCGGACAAAAGAAAATCAAGAAATCAAATTTGCTTAGAAATAAATAAGGATTCTGAGAATAATTTTTAATGTAAGAGAAAGCAAAATCCGTACGAACGCCATTGGTAAAAATAATAAAATTATTTGTAAATCAGGAAATGCATCTTGGTGCATGGAAGACGTGTACCAAATTTCATACAGATATCTGCAATTGTATCAGAGTTAATATAAAAAAAGGATTTTTTTTCTGAAAACTTTAACACCCTGTATCTCGAAAACGAAGAAGTTAGGATACATGTTTATATGAAAAATCAGACTTATCTTTGGCTGGTAAATATGCCCCCTGTATATAAACTCACTCGCCAAAAAAACGCCTATACTATACTAAGTGCAAAACACCCTGTAGATGATTATGAGCTTTACACACATACAAACAGGTAGACATACAGACACACGGCGCGGCGCACCAAAAAATGTTTGAAATGGTCTGACCCGTGCCCAAACGTACAAAATTTCATTAAACGTTACACGCTGTATATAAATAATAAAACATTAATCGAACTTATTCTTGAATCCACATATAACATTCTTCCAGATTGTTTCAATTTGCGTAAATTGTTATACTATTGCTATTGTTAGTTGAGGTAATTCCATATTGTAATAAAGTATTGGAATCAAGTTCAGCTAATTAACTCAACAAGACACACGTGGTTGCATATAAAATGTCGTAACTGACCAATGAGATAGCCATACCGCCCTGCGTTTGTCAAATACATGTACGTTGTGCTTATATACTTACGGGATGAGTCAACGATAGCATAGATTTGTACCTTTGAGGTTTGATTGTAAATGTGTAACACGCCATAGGTATTTTAGTTTGATTGCACTCAAAAATTAGGGCACAAAAAGGGTATGTTTTTGTTATGAGACCCCTATGTATGAGCATGTTTTTGAGTAATACGTTCAATACGTAATTATATATATATATATATATATATATATATATATATATATGTATAGTATATATATATATATATATATATATATATATATATATATATATATATATATACACGCACGCGCACACACACCGCACACGCGCGCACGCCCTCACGCACGCAAGCACCCACAAACACACACACACGCACACACACACACACGCACGCACACGCACGCGCGCACACACGCACACGCACACGCGCACACGCGACACGCGCAGCACACCGCACACGCGCACACACGCGACACACGCGCACACGCGCACACACGCACACACGCACACACACGCACACACACGCACACGACACACACACACACACACACACACACACACACACAGCACACACACCAGCACGCACACGCACACACGCGCACACGCGCACACAGCGCACACACGCACCGCGACACGCGACACGCGCACACACGCGCACACAGCGCACACACGCACACACGCGCACACACGCGCACACACGCACACACACGCACACACGCACAGCACACGCACCACACACACCACACACACACACACACACACACACACACACACACACACACACACACACACACACACACACACACACACATTGATTGGACGGCAAAAAAAAATTTGAAAAAAAATGATTTTTCACACTAGCAAAAGTCCTTATCTGTAAGAGATACGACAAAACATTACTAAAAAAAGTTTTTTAGAATGAAAAATTACATATGTATGCAACATTTCAAGTCTCTAGGCCAACTTTGATTTTTTTAGATTTTTTTTGTTAACGACATTTAATCAGAACTGAAAGTTATGTTGATGTACATTTCCCATCGCAGATCCCATGAAACAGACTGCTGTAGAAAATAAAGCAAACTTTTTTTTATTGTTGGACAATCATCCTTCAACAATAACAAAGCAATAAACAAAATTACCTATCTACTGTGAGTTATGACAGTTTATTCAATTAAACCACCTCGTAAGTTTGCACAATGAAAGAATTTTGTATTTGTTCCAAAGTAATTGTTTCGGTAGCGTTTTGAATCCGATTTTTAACTATTCAACATCATTTGGAATTCATTTAGATCAGGTGACCTTGGAGGCCACAAAAATCTCCTACTGTTTCCCTCAATCCATCTTTCGCCAAACTGTTCATTTGACCAGCTGGAAACAAGACGAGTAGAATGTCATGCTGAAAGTAACTGGTCTGGCGTGTTTGTAAGAGAAGTTCATCAACAAACTTTTCAAGAATCACCATGTGCATATTCTGAGTAAGGTTTCCTTCAATAAAGAATGGCTCAATAAGACCAAGTCTACATGAAACTGCACATCATACATTTATTTTTTAAAGTTTTGTCTTCTGGAATTAATTTGGCGTTGCGGATTTTTTTCGCTCCAAAATCTACAATTTTGAAACGAAGGGACGCCATTTGTTGTGGAAGTAGATTCGTCCAAAAATATTATGTGCTCATGAAAATGTTAGTCGTTTAAGATTTCTTCTCCCAAAGATAAGCAAAAATCTAATATTTTACCTTCATCACCATCTTCTTTGCAAATGTGCCCTGTTTATACCTGAATTGTTACTTCGCTTTCCCAATGACATTTTGGATCGTTTGCTATCAAATTTAATGTTATCAATGTTGCTGCATCATTTTCATACAGAGCTTTGTTCTGTTTTTTTTTAAATTATTTACACTTCCAGTTTGCAAAAACTTTTTTATTAGCCCGTTCACATATGATTTTTGTACTATCGGTTCATGATATTTTTCATTAAAAAGGTTAATTACAGAAGAAATCGATCTCTCGCCAATTTTTTGTTCTGTTGTCAACGTTATTGACTATTACAGAATCAAATAACAGTAAATGGGACACTATTCAGTTTTTTTTTAACGCTATTTATTATTAAAGTAGTGATTGGACATTTCACACCATTCTCTTGTATCTTGACATAAATGTTTAAAAACTGAAAATTTCAAAGTAATCTGGTTACTATCAAAATTGACACAGCGGGTACATATGTAGAACAACTTTTGTTAATAAAAATTTTTCGTATTTTTTACAGGGCATTCGAATTTTAAGATTAACAGAACATAATTTTCAATTCTGGTCCAATTCCGATATAAAAAAAAAAATCAAAATGGACCTAGAGACTTGAAATTTTGCATACGAATGTAATTTTTCATTCTGTACACCTTTTTTTAGTAGCATTTTCTCGTATCTCTTACAGAAAAATTCGCAAAAATTCGCAATTTCCAATGCACGTGATTTTTCGAAGCTAAAATTCTGTCACAACTTAGTTTCAAACCAAGCTGGGCTGGATCCCAGAAACTCAAACTTCAAATCAAAATTTTTTTGCCTTTTACAAGAGTCAAATCAATCCGGGGACACACTGTATATAGTACAGGGTGTTTCATAACGATGCTAATCCTTAAGGGTGTAAATCCTTGGGTGATTTTAAGAAGAAAAGTTCATATCAACGAATGTCCTAAACCTCGTAACTGTTGTGCTACAGAGTTTTAAGAAAAGAATCGTTTTTATATTAAAACTTTGATAAAGTTCTATATTTGTTTTTGAAATTTGCCACACACGCTCTAAGCATTAACAGCCTTATCTTGATATCGAAGATTTTTTAAATGTTTAACCAGAGGCGGCGTCCGTTCGGAATATGGACTGGATATTTTTGGAAAAAAATATGGTACGCCACTGCTTTTTTTAAATAAAAGCTATTTTTAAAATCCCCGAATATTTTGGAGCAAATTCGATTGCTTGACTTTTTCAATCCGATGCGCGGTTTTTGCGTAAAAAAATAAAAATCGTCTTTATGCATAATAATTATCGGTATTCGCTTATAATTTTTGGAAAGTAGGCTAGGAACTTTATTGTTATTTTGCATTCAAACAATACGACGATTAAATAATAAACGTTAAAAGTAAATTAAAACTTTAATAAACATACAATTTTATCATTAAATTAAAAGAACTAACATTAAATAACGTAAACAAAAGCACAAAATATTTAGCTTAGCTGTTCAAAGTGACCAACCACCACCTGGAAGTATGCATGCTTCAGCTCTTCTCATTGAAGCTCGTACCCTTTGAAAAATTCCTGGAGTATTTCTGATAGTTTCACAACGGTTTTTGAGATACTTGCAAATTTAAGATTTTTATATTAATTCTTCTTGGTATAATCAATGTGCACCCTGTATAAAAAAGCAGTATTTTATTTACTCATAGAAAGTGCACTAAAAAGGCGAAAATATTTTTTCTTTGCACCAAAATGTGATCTTTATGACTAAAAATAAAAGCGTGGGATGCTCATCATAAATCATTTCTTTCGGTCACATGTTTATAATATGAGCGCCCTACGCTTTTATTTTTAGTCGGTGTAGTGTGACAGAAGTTGATTACCAAAATCGAGACCACTAGGAACCACGTTAAAGGGTTTGTTAGGGTTCTTAAAATCATGTTCTCTGGTACTGTGTTGCAAATTGTCATGTTACTTTCTGTGATTCTATTTAAAATGAAGGGCGACTTCAACAGCTTCACCGACTCAAGTTGCCGCTGGTGTAGCATCAATAAATTTTCCCACGGTGGAGTCCGATATGCTATTCCACATATAAATCCGTCTCGGCCCGTCTTGTTTCTCATGAGTACTTGTACAATAGATATATCACTACAGTGCCGGTACGGCGTATAGCAGACCTTGTCGTAAATATTTCATATTCTTCACTTGTCATGTGATATGGATACGGCATCTACTGATACAGGGGCGTGTTTGGAATAATTATGGTGACTTGTGGCGTGGCAAAATGGAGTATTGGCTACACTTTGAAGCAGAAGAGACTTGTCAAATCTTTCAGTCGCATAATCTCTACAGATTTCATTTGATGAAGTCACAATTTAGCTGTTTTGTTGTTCTGCGCTTGCTATTGCATGCAGGCCATCATGTGGACGTTAAGTTCGCCCGCTAAAGATTTTTTTAGGTCGTCTCTCTTTATACAATTGTTAAGAAATTGAGAAGGCGGTCTAAGCAATTCTTGTTCTTGATCCGGAGGTGGTGGCGAGTTTTTCAGAACGTTTAAATTCGCTATAAGTTGGATAAAAATGTGCTCGAGTTACTATTGCAAAATGTTGACCGGTAAACGTTTGGTTGATATTGTTTTTCGCGTATCCAGCTCCCACAAACCGGTTGATTCATTACGTAACCAGTGGCGCCCTCAAATGACATTAACATGTTGAATCCTCCTAGCTTAATTACACGCTTTTTTGTACAGGGATTGATCAAACGTTACAATCATAACGATTGGCCATATTTTTTGTGGGCTCTGCTGAATAGTCTAAAGAGTGTTAATTAAATACAGATGATTACGGTTTTCCTGCCGTGTAGGCAACAGCTTGTCTATTCACCGATAGTCCATAGCGAGAAGAGACCACAGTTTAGCGAGCGGAACTCTACTATCGGTTTCAAAAAGCAAGACACCTGAGTTTAGAATGTTATAATTTTTTTATCTGGCGTTCGATTGTTTTGATATTTGGCATCAATGTACCTTGTACACACATATCATTAAATATGAACATTGTAAGTGAACTTCTTCGGCAGTTATTTATAAAGAAATCAAAAAAGGACTGTTTTTTGCACATATTGGACATACGGAGACTTTGAAGTCATGTAACTTCATTATTTTTAGCTGAAAATGTATGAAATTTTAACCAATAATGCATCCATCCTATACGAACGGGTTAGTAATTACAAATCTTCCAAAAGTTTTCAAATTTTTATAAGAATGGCCCTTTTATCAGTACATGCTAATTTTTTTAAAAATGCATATATTTGCGTTTCGACTAAGCTAAATTGTAGGAATGGATTTATAGTAAATAATCACTATCAAATGAAATCGATTAATGATATAACTTCGTCGCCATCAATAAAAAATTTAATCTTGCCTGCTGGCGAAGAGAGCGCAATATTGTAATAAGTTGAGAGACGAGTAACTACGAGATTATATTCACAGTCGAACCCCAAACAAAAAAATTATAACATTCTAAACTCAAGTGTCTTGCTTTTTGAAACCGATAGTGGATGGTTGCGACAGACTTATAGAGAATTACCCGGTCCCGTTTTTAAAATATCTGAATCTCCCTATATTTTCTGTTGGCACTTATGTCGTAGGAGGTGCAAATGTAGTGGCTGATTCTGCAGGAGTGTGTTGCGCCCATTAATTATCGCTAACTAAGCGTTATCACAAATAAACTGCACCAACCCATTCTGTATGGTACAAGTTTCAAACGAGTTACGTGCAGCAGATTCAAACACCTCGACACACCAAACACAGTAACCCTTATGTTAGAGATCTACAACCTCACGCGACTCGATAGTATGATCTAATTAGGTTACTTCTATGAAGAGTGGTAAGGGAAGTAGATATATATGTGGCTTCGCAGTAAACGTTTGAACCAATTCTACTATAGCATTTTTGTTTGTCTCCATCATCAGGGTAATGGTCCCCAGAAACCTTAATTTGTTTGTAGCGATTTCGTTTCAGTAAACTGTTTACAACATTTGCTTAATTTGTCAGTGTATGTCAGGTTAACTTAAATTTCGTTTTTTGTAGTGTTTGTAAATTTTAAACGTCGAAATAACAAATATCTGTGTAAGTAAGAAAAAAATATAGGTTAGTAAATTTTGTTCAAACGAGCACTATAATAGGATTATATCTAAACAGGGTTAGGTTGATTATTTGGTCAAATACGGATTTTGATTCTGGAATAAATAAAATTATTTAAGTTCCGAAGGGGAATATTGAGTTTGATTTCTCTCTTAATACTATTTTACCGTTACACTCGCGTATGTACTACCATTGCATAATAACTTAACCGTGCCTTTCTTTCAGCTACTACTTCGTTCCTTATACCGTTTTCTGCTCTATTTCGAGTTTTAGGGGCAAAATTTCGCAAAAACTCTTGATTTCCTGTAATTTAAGTCTCTGTCCCTTAGTGCGATATATGTCCACGTATTCATAACCGCTAGTTATGCACAAAAAGCTAAGAAAGTAATAATTGCCACTTAGTTTAATAAAAGTTAAAGGATTAGTTTTAAGAATAGTTTTTCACATAACGTGTCTAAAACGTCTTATTACATGCATCGTAATGTCATACATAACGTTCTTATTTCAAAGACTTGCTCGAACGGGATTTAAACTGTAGTATATTACATCCTTAAAATAGGGAGTAAAATCAATGTTTATTTTCAAGGGACTTACAACCGTATGGGAATCGAATATGACAATTTGTTCGCATTACTACTTACACAAAATAGAACCGTCAATTAAAAAGGATAGGTTTCACTAATTAAAGCAACATAATTAAAAACGATACCATTTGTGCGACCTAAGCCTTACATTACTTGTCAATAAAATACGAATA
This sequence comes from Vesta saturnalis, assembly GCA_036346205.1. Taxonomy (NCBI): domain Eukaryota; kingdom Metazoa; phylum Arthropoda; class Insecta; order Coleoptera; family Lampyridae; genus Vesta; species Vesta saturnalis. The sequence continues at coordinate 3,565,328 of JARFJB010000903.1, forward strand.
AGTAATTTCCCTCTTGCATTAAACGTTTTGTTTAAGAAATTGTCGAAATTGTTACTGAGCCAAAATAATTTTTTGAATAGTGGTATGGGCGTCACGAATTACATTGGATTACCCCTAATTAAATACATAATTGAAAAGATTAGTTTTGCATTAGAAAAGTTTACTGATCGCAATACAAACAAATAGGTATAAGTGCCATTAAATTTTATAGCTCTAAAATCATACATTTACTTTAAAAGGGCTGTTCGTAAAAAGTGACAACTGTAATAACCAATCAACATTGTCAATAATAAAAGATAGTCTCTCTAAGGTTGTTATTAACTTGCGTATACCTATATGTTTATTACCGCAATAAAACTAGAATAACAAACCGTGTCATTATGCCCCTCAATCGATCGTATTTTGGCATTCGCCAAAGCTTTGTGCGCAAATTTTCAAGTTTCTATTTTATGGCAGTCTTATAAATATTATTTTGGAAACTATCCAAAACTGTAACGTATGAATAAGGCTATGCGATAGCTTGGGAATACACACTTACTAAGCTCTTAACTGCATAATTAATAATTATTTACTTGCAAATCATGATTAAATCCTGGACTCTAATTTTATCCGTTTTGTAACATTAAGTAGCGCCTAAAAGAGAATTGAAAATATAAAGTAGATCGAAGGATTAAATAAATAAACGATGCTTTTATTTTTCTGAGTTATGCATTACTTTAACGGTTAAAAAGGTGTAGGCAAAATGTTTTCTTAAATTGCATATGTAGGTATACGAACTCCAAATGTTTTAACACATTCTATCTATATTAACTTAAATTGCTTTAATTGCATAATTACATTTGTAACCCTGAAATATGTCTGTAGTTGTTCTCTATTACGAGTTGTGCAAATATGTTTTAACAACGATGACTTCTTTCGTACATAATTTCAAGCAAAAAGTGAGAAGTTTGAACAATAGATATAATCGATTACTAAATATAATCGATTACTAAATATAATAGATTTTTTAATTAATCGATAATCAAATAACCGATTAATCATATAATTGTAATCAAACGATAGTTAATTGAAGAGCGTCGGGAAAATAACAATGCATGTATTAAAAGTATAATGTAATATAAAGTTGTAGGTAGCCCACAGAGTTTTTTTTTTTTTTATTGTAATAAAAATTTTTAAATCGCAATTTGCTACCGCGAAGGAATAGATAATTAATGGGTTTTAGGATCTTGTTAATAAGTCGTAATCTGATAATGTTTTTCGGGATATTGTATATTATGTATTTTATGTAACTGATATTTAACTAAAGGTTGAAAAGAAAAACATGTTTCGTTGCCTTTACAGACAGACCGTGATGAATCGTTTAAAATTTCTATACCCGCGGATTTCTGCTAAAAAAAGTCGCGTCGGTAACTAATTATATCGTCACATACGGACGAATACATATTTTAAAGATTAATCCTTCTTTTAGTAATAAATATGAAAATGTTCCCACGTAATATTTCTTGCTTATTAAACTTTTAAGAGGGGGTGTATTTGCGAGTAAAAACTATTAGTTGAAGTCGGAGGTTCCATTCACTTGGACCGTTCTTTGATTATTTTGTTAAAAACCATAATTGAAAACCGTGGTGGGTATAGAATATTATCACTTCCGTTTTAGTAAAAACTAAAAACGCGAATTCGTCCTTTTCTTTTTGTGTTGGTTTTAATGTAAGTTTTTCCACAAATTAATCTATAAATAATCACCGTCGCGTCAAGTTTAAACAAAGTATTTGTGTTTATAATAAAGTGTTTAACTAAAGGATTATATTCAAGTGTAAGTATGTATTTGAACGTAAATCAAAGCTCGCAACAAGCCTATCTAACCTGTTAAAAATAGCCATCTTGCAAGCACGCTCATTCAGTTGAAATCTGTTAACATAAAAGGAGTCCGCTTCAGACAGTACCCCTCCTCATTGCTAGTATGATTTGGCATTGTTGACTGTATTAATATTTGTGTAGAGGAAACAATGCATGGACTAACGTGGTACGATAGACCTCCGTTAATTCGTCATAAACGATACCGGGGTTTGCAGACACGGGTCCAGATGACATTAAAAAACCTCAAATCCATCTTTACTGTTAAACGAACCCATTCTTTGTTTTGTATAAATGGATGTGTAAGCTGAGAAAGGGACGCTGTATTTTCCTAACGCAGTCACTGAAACTTGCGGGTAGATTACCGGTCACTTTGTTATGTTTTATTTGCACCTTGCTCTTGCAAGGCTTTGTTTTAATGAGTTTTTTAAGTGTCTTTGATTCAATCGGCTTATTTAGAATTGAACTAATTTCTCTTTATATGTAATTTGTTGTAATTGGACGTATGTATTTTGTGCTTTTATTATTCACTATACAATTGTATATGCGTAAATTCCTTGCCTATTTTTTTTGCTCTTGTCTATGTATAGTTAAACTTCGTTGCAGTTATCTGATTTTACCTGTTTTACTGTTTGTTATATTTTATATGTACCGTAATCTGCATTATTATTTTCTTATTTGCTTATTTACTTAAAGACCGGTATGATTGGGTGTATAGGGCCACACGTCTGGTACTACAATTTTTATTATTTATTTATGACACAATTGTGGGTGTGATTTCACCGTTTATTTTATGTTTGTGTTTATGTGTAGCTAAACTGCTTATTATTATTGTTTTTTTTTGTTACTTAATTTTATAATTCCGTGCGCACTTTAACGGGATTTAATGGTGCTTTGTTATACATTGAATCCTTCCATTGTTTTTTTGTTATTTGATTTATTAATGTACTTGTGCAATTCTTATTTATTAATATGGTGGTGGTTCTTTCCCAGGAAAGTGTGTAATGTAAGCAATTAATTTGAATAATAGTAGCATTATTGTCAGTAAAGTCAAGATATATCCCTTAGCGATTGGTTTGTTCTTGAATTTGCATTATTGCGAATAAGTTCAAAGTACACTTTTAAAGATGGGGTACCTTAGGACGCTACAAAGTGAAAGTTTAATTGATTCATGTATTTAAGTGTTAACTGTAAATAATACATAGAACAGTAAAATATAATACATAAACTAGGGCAGTATGGACAAAAAGTTTAATGTGGAAATACGGCTGGGCAATTATAGGTTTGAACAATCGACCATCGAGTACTGAAAATAATCGATTGTTTTTATTATTGTTCATAAAATGAATAGCTTTTAGTTACAGATTAATTTTTATATTTTCAGTATTGAAAAATCTGGAACACTGGAACTGTGGCAGGATCTGTAACAAACAAAATACACCCACGTACCACACAAAATTAAAAAACACAGAATGCGTTTTGATAGCCACGCTATCATCATCAGCGGTCGACCGCTGATGATGATAGCGTAGCTATCAAAACGCGTTCGGTGTTTTTTAATTTTGTGTGGTACATGGGTGTATTTTGTTCGTTATTTTCAGTATTCATCAGACTGTGTACCTTTCTTGTTCTGACACTTGCCGTTTGAGGTAGAACGTAGAGGCTGCCGGTGGTAGCTTAAACTGGTTAGTTACTATGTTCTACCTCAAATCTCATGTGTTACAAATGGGAAGGATATACAGTCTCGTCACATTGTATATCCTGCAAGATTTAGAATGAGAAAGGTATATAGTCTGAGGAATAGTGTAAATATAAGTGCTAATCTGAATCGAAACATATTCATTTTACAAACTATACTCGAAAATCAAATAATGGATTTTTTCAAAAACATCAAAACATGGTTAACCGATATTTTTGCCCAGCCCTAGTATGTACCCTCTACACTTACATCATTTAAACTTCTTACAGAAATAAATTGCTACATTCACCCAATCTACAGTTTCATATTTTCCTTTAGTTTTCTTTAAGTAAATCCCAAAGTGCCATATATCATATGCACACCGTATCGCAACGATAAAGTAAAGTAAATTTTTGCGTAACTGGTATTATTTGTATTAAAATCAAATCTTCGAAAGGGTATGTATAGGAAAAGAGCATATTTTAAAAATATTTGAAATTATTCAGAGTGAACCAAAAAAGTGATGTACAGAGTGTTTCTAAATACACGGCAAGCCTTAGGAGCACATAGCTTACGCGAAAATAAGAAAAAAATGTATCTGTAAACACGGGTCCGGAAACGCTTCTTCAGGGAACTACAACCCCCTTGAAGATGGCTTTCAAAAACTGGTTTTCGGTTTATAGCTCCGGAACAACTCCAGATATCGCAACCAATGTTGGGACTTAAATTTCTGTCAGTAAAGCCAATTATTTGAGACCACTGGTCAATGTTAACTTTAACCAGGAGCGCGCGTATCATGGAGGTAATTGGGTAAATTTGGACACGTTTTTCTAACATTTCGTTTTTTTGCTATTTTGAGACTAGTTTATGATTCACCCATACCTATAACATATAAAAGGTACTCTGAGATAGTCTAAGAACAAGTATTGTCCAGTATTGTCAGTTTAGCATTAGTCAGTAATAATTTAAATAACATTTAATGAACTTAATTTATGATTGTAATAAAATCTACGAACTCATTGTTTACCCTGAGTTAATTTTTTTTTGCCCATTTCTGAAGAAACGGTGATATTTAGCGAGTCTTACTAAGAGTACCTTTTTTTTTGTAATAAATATGAGTGAATCATGCTGTCAAAACACCAAAAAATCGAAGTGTTAGAAAAATAGGACCAAATCTATCCAATTATCCCTCTGGTACGCACGCACCAGGCTACAGTTAACTTTGCTCAGTGGTCTCAAATAATTGACTTTACTGACAGAAATTTGTTCCAAAATTGGTTGCGATAACTGGAGTCGATCCACAGCTATAAACAGAAAACCAGTTTTTGAAAGCCACCTTCAGAAGGCTCCCTGAAGAAGCGTTTCGAACTTTTTTTTTATATTCACGTAAGGTATGCCGTGCATTTCAGACACCCTGTATTTTTTCAAAAGGATTATTTTATATTTAATTTTATTTTTGAATTCTTCGTGTTTAATGAAACGTTTTTTGTCATGCAGAACATGTGTTGAAATTTCATAGTTTTTGAGGTATTTGGATTCGACAATAAAAATAAGCATATTCATGGTTTACCTCGTTTATGTGATGGGCGAGGCGAAATCTCAAAGAGTTTATAACATGAAGTATCCTGAACGTCGTTTTCCCACTATTAACAATTTTCGAAAAGTGAGAGATTCGATTCCAGTGGTAGAGTGAAATACTCGAAACTTAATGTTGTCAATAAAAATGCAGCGACTGTAGAAAAATATTTACGAATGTTGTTCAACTGTCAATTCGGCAACAGAAAAGTATAAATATCATCTACATCATATAGAGCTTTATCAAGGTTTGCAACATTTCGATAGACGAATCCGAATCCAGTTTTGCAATTTCATTAGTTAAGTTGTCCGATGAGACGACGTTCATAAGTCAGCGAGTTGTATATGAATCGGCATACTTTTCACTACTATGTACTGAAAATCCTTTTGGCATAACAAAAGTTGCATTTAACACGCATTGATTTCAAACAGAAATGTAAAATATGTCTGATCTCATTTGGTTTCTTAGCCACAATAATCATATCACTACACAAATTACCACAACTTCGTCATGTTATGAAAGACATTTTTGTATAACACAAAGTATTTATTTAGTGATTATATGAGTCATAAAAAAAAATACTTTTTTCCATTAAAAACGGAAAAACACAAACTATACCTTTACATCTTGTGGATAATACACGTAAATCTGTTTTCATTTAGTTTCTTGACCACATTGTACTATAACTATATATTTGCGGTTTGATCACATTAACCAAAGGATGTTTATACAGGGTGTCTGTGAAAGGTTGGGAAATCTCGAAACAGGAGATACTAGAGCCTAAAATATATCGATTGAACCGAACATACCTTAGTCCAAATATTGATAGGTAAAAAAAATGCAGGGTGTCAAAGTTGCAATTTTATTTTCTATTTTTTCTTATTGCTTGAGAAGTTATTTAGATTTTTGCATGAAACTCGGTATATGGGGTTTTTTGGTATGAGAAATAAGGTTCTGCCCTTAATTTTGGCCAGACTTGTAGAGGGCGCCACATACAGCATTATCTTAGTAAATAACCTGTCGGCAAATCTTTGCGCCACCCTGTATGCAATAATTGATCGAAAAATCGTAATCTCTCATCTTTTCTCAACAAAAATGATGTACTTGTCAGGATTGTTTAAATTTAATAGTTTCTGAGATATTTGCTTTTAAACGTATCAATGCATTTTGAATTCAGTGTACTCCATATTTCTTTAACATAAATCAAGTTATTCTGAAAAATATCCGCATAGTGTTGCTATGGTTTATAATGTTTATTATAAGATTACTTTCAGTGTCTCTAATAATTATCAGTTAAAATTTTGTTCTAAACTTAACCCATTAACGCCGAAAAAAAGATTTGTTATGAATTGTTTTTTTAAACTTCGATAAAGGAAGCCCCGGTAATATTAACCAAGGTTTATGAAAAAATATTTTTTTATTTCAAAATATACAAAAAACACGCTGTCACCACATGGGCTCCGTAGGCGGTTAACGGTATTGACAAAATGTTAGGTATCCACTAATTGTTTGCGTGATATTTCATGAGACATTGTACACATAAACCAACATCGCACTTAATACACATTGTATGCCCTTTGCTTGTACAGTTCAATCCTGCACATCTTCTCTTTTTCCTTCTGGTACCACTACTACATAATCTAATATCGTCTCCAACACGGTTATTATTTCCAGCAGCCTTAGGCAATCGACCTAGTCCTCTAGCTGTCGTTTTGTAATTTGTTAAATATGTCTAAAAATCATAGGAATATCTAAATCTGTGGAAAAAAATTACTAAATTATAATATTACCTATAGCAATGTTTCTCCTAAACTCCAACTGAGTGATATTTCGGCCACTTTTGCGGTAAAGAATCCAAGAATTTTATATAGAGACGTCAATAAGGTATGTAAATATTTTTGATCTTACACCAATACGATAACTGAAACAGCGTTTGTTATTATATTATTGTAACCAAGATACTTTACCATACCAAAATTTGGAAATTACATCCGGACGTGGTATACGTACATTTTTTTTATCTTTCCTAGAAAACCTCTACAGATTTGACTGGAGCAACTCCGAAAGACGTGCTGGCTACTGTAACTTCATTATTGTCCTTCCATCTCACATAAAGAATACCATCATTGTTCTCAACAGTGGAATTGTATGTGCCTCGAGCTTCTTGCGCCATCATCTTTTTTGGTGGCAAGGACAATTTTTTGGAACTCTGTCCTCTCTCATTGTACCAGTTGCTTCGTATCCGTTTGCCTTCACGATACAAAGGAGGTTAGCATTAGTAAATAGGTTACCTATAAAGAAATTGTAGCGGAGATCCTTTTTGACTCCTAAATCTTCAATCAGGTGTATAAGCGGAGCAGTGGGATTTCCGAATATAGCGTCATAACCTTGTTTCTTTATAATACCTTTTCCTCGATAAATTTCGAAATTTATCAGTTTTAAGTGATCGACTATGGGACGTAACATACATTTTATCACCGTAATCAATAGTTTCATTACTCGCAAAATGCAAACATCGGCAAATTTGCAAAAATCTATCGCGTCTTATAGATTCCGAAACTAAAACGTTTTTCATATCTTTTGAGTTTTCCCAATAACTTTGTTTCGTTGGTAATACATTGTAACCACTCAAAATTAGTATAGCGATGAAAACCTTTATGTTCTCAATGCATACCTTTGGATCCGGTAGATTCTTGAGAAGTGAATAACTTCTTGTCTTCTTTATGTTTTCAATAAATTCTTTTGTAAAAAACAACTCAAATAACTGAACTGGACTCAAAATTTTGCCACCCTCATCTTCATCCTCCGAATCCTCGTCTTTGAGCTCGTGACAGTCCGGTGGCTGTATGTATATGTCAGTCACTTCGTTATCTGATTCGTAAATGATATCTAATGCTTCTTGAAGTGTTATTCCACTGAAACTAACATTCTCGTATAAAAATGAATGCTGATACAAAATGTCCGTAGCATGCCTTCCGGTCCCATATGGGGACTGTGACGTTTTTGACAAAATTACGCAAAACTAAAATCATATACTAAGGTAATCATCATATAAGATTGCAAATATAAGGACACTGATGGACATTCACTGATAATAAATACAATAAAATAAATTATACATATTTCAACTTACCGAAACGAGATGTCCATATTTTCTTCACTGAAAAAGTTCCCTCAAGTAAACAACAGCACAACCTCTCGCTAGCGACTATATCAAGTAACTGATCTCTGTTATATGTACCCGATAAGCATTTAGAACGCGTACTTACTTACAGTTTTCGTCGAAATTAGATTTGTCAGTTAAGACACGCCCATAGATATAGGTAGGTTTTGTGCCACCATACGGGACCCGTAGGCGTTAATGGGTTAAAACGTTATGGAGTATGTATTTGTTGAATAATGCTGATATTCATTTAATGTACGGATTGGTCCGATTTAATGCTTTACAAGCTCAAAGATTAATAAAAAGATTTATATATTACAAAAAGAATTACAGTTTTATTAGAAACTATTTAAAATAAAACATACTGAATAAAATAGAAAATTTAAGGGAAACTATTAACCAAAGAATAACTACACAAATTGTTCAAAATGAGCACCACCTTGTCTAATGGACTCCCAAGCACGACGAACTAGTGATTGTTGCATCATCCAAAATACTTGAATGTTATTCTTTATTTCCTGGGCATGGTGGAAAATTCTTTGCCGTAGTTCATTCTTGGTTTCCACGGGAGTATTATAAACACGTTGTTTCAATTCACCTCACCAGAAGAAATCCAAAGGATTTAAATCCGGTGATCTAGGTGGCCAGAACACAGGTCCTGAGCGGCCTATCCATCGGTCTGGATATACTCTATTTAAATGCTCTCTAACTAATAAGCTAAAATAAGGTGGAGCACCATCGTGCATAAACCACATGTTCATGCGTGTTTGCAATGGAAGATCTTCTAACAGATTGGATAATTGTTCTTCAAGAAATTCTAAACATCTTTGCCCATTTAGTCTAGGTGGTAACTCAATAGGTCCTATGATATAACGTCCAATTATACTTGATGCCGGGTTTGTCTTATACCGTGAGGGTTTTCGTGTGCATAAATGTGTAGATTATGCGAATTGATGGGCCCGTTACTACGAAATCCTGCTTCGTCCGAAAATAATATTAAGCCAGTAAATTCCTTATCTTGGTTAAACCACTCTAAGAGCCATGTAGATAATTCTACTCTTGTAAGGTAGTCATCCACGCTTAAACCTTGTGCTTTTTGAATGTGGTATGTATGCAGCAGTTGCTTTCGAAAAATGCTGTTTACTGTACATTTTGAAAACTAATTCGTGTTCTACATTCCTAACACTAATTGTAGGATCTGCAGTGACAGCATCCAGAACATTTTTTTTCCAATTCAACTGTACGTTATAGTTCTGGGATAACGTTTTAAGTTTAGAACAATAGTTTAACTGATAATTATTAGTGGCACTGAAGGTAATCTTATAATAAATATTAGAAACTATAACAACACTTTGCGGATGTTTTTCAGAGTAACTTGATTTATGTTAAAAAAATATGTAGTACACTGAGTTCAAAATGCATTGATACGTTTAAATGCAAATATCTCAGAAACTAGTAAAATTTAAACACCCCTGACAAGTACATCTTTTTTTGAGAAAGGATGAGAGATAATGCTGTATGTGGCGCCCTCTATAATTCTGGCCAAGATTAAGGGCAGAATCTTATTTCTCATACCAAAAAACTCCCATATACCGAGTTTAATTCAAAAATCTAAAAACTTCTCAAGCAATGAGGAAAAATAGAAAATAAAATTACAACTTTGACTGTATCTTTTTACGTATCAATATTTGGACTAAGGTATGTTCAGTTCAATCGATATATTTTGGGTTCTAGTATCTCCAGTTTCGAGATTTCCCAACCTTTTACAGACACCCTGTACACAGGGTGTTCCTAAATATCATGTATATACAGACTTATTTCATGCCTAAAAGTTTATATAAACATAGGTCCGTAAACGATTCGTTACTGAACTATAGGGTGTTGAAGTTTCAAATTGTTTTAGTTTTTTCTTTATAGTTCCGGCAGTTTTCAAGATATTTAGCTCAAATTTGGGATAGGTTATACGCTGTGGGGCTTGTATCATTGGGCATGCCAAATGGTTGAGAGAATCTACAGGGGGTTATTTTTTCAGGGGTCGTGCCACTTTCCTCCTACTCAACTTTTTTTGCGGTGCCCCACTGGTAGATTCTAAAATACAAAATAATTTTTCTGTTTTATTTAGAAACTTTTTGGTCACTTGTAGTTTTTTCGTATCTGCCACCACTGTCGAAAAAAAATAAAAACTATTTTCTGTAGCAATGATTTATTACAATAAGAAAAACCTAAACAATACCCATAACAAAACAACGTTACAAAAGATGTTGAAAATGACCTTCTCCAATCCGTTCACATGCCTCCGCTCTTGTTTTCATTGATTCCCGTACTCTCTGGAACACCCCCGGAGTATTTCTTACGGTTTCAAATGCATCTATTATTCGATTTCGTAAGCCATCTACAGCATTCACTGGTCTTTTATACACTAGAGATTTGAGATGGCCCCATAGGAAAAAATCTAGGCTATTTAATTCAGGGAACCTAGGGGACCATGGCTGAGGTCCACCCCGTCCTATCCACTTGTTTTCATACACTTCATTTAAATACTCCGTAGGTAAAATAGAAAAATGTTCTGGGGGCCCCATCGTACATATACCACATTTCATTTCTCACCAAAAGAGGCATGTCTTCGAGTAATAAAGGCAATTTGTGTTGCAAAAAATGCCTGTATGTGTCACCCGTAAGTCGACCAGGTAAAAACAAAGGACCAATTAAATGATCCTCAATTAAACCACCCCATACATTTAATGAGAACTGCTCTTGAAAATGCGTTTCTACAATTTCGTGTGGATTTTCTTCCACCCATACTTATGTGTTGGTTATGAAAATTTGTAATAGAATTTCGTGAAAAATTAGCTTCGTCGGTAAACAAAATTTTATAATCAAAATTAGGGTTTACCGCTAGCCGATGAAGGTACCACTGACAGAGATTTATCCTTAAAGGGAAATCTCGGGCAAGGAGCGCCTGTATCCTTTATAACGGTAGAGCAGATAATCACGCAGGATACGTCAAAGAACTTGATGACTAATATGTAAATGTTCAGAGATCTTTCTGGTGCTAGTGTCTGCGTGTTGGTGTTCTAACAGTACGTGGCCTACCAGAATCATTGGCATTCTTCTTAAACGTTCCAGTTTCTGCAAGACGCCTATGAATATTTGAGAATATTCGATGATCAGCTATCACTCTGTTGGGATAGCGCTCAATGTATAGGCGTAATGCTTCTCTGCCACTTCCGAGGTCGTAAAATTTGCAATTGTTGCGAGATTACAACGAGTACTTAAAACACTTTTACACCTTACAGTTTACAACTTAAAAACCATTAACCCATTAACGCCCAAGAACAAAATTTTTTGAATTCAAATGAAAACTGTTCAGATATCAACTAAAGGGGACCTCGGAAAGCCGAAAAAAAAACTTAAAAAATTCCAGGTGTTTAGGTTTACTAGGTATAGGGTGATCTATATGTACATCACTGGCCACGTACAATATCATGTGTGTAATATGGAGCACTTAGCAAACGTATATTATGCTTCAAATGCAATGTTTTTTAATTCTAAATGTATAAATTTATAATAATAAAAATAATGCATATTGTTAATCAAATTATTCATTTATAAACGAGATTATTTATAAAAAATTATTTAGTGTGGTAAGTTTGGAAACGTTTTGCACACAGAGTAACATTGCTCTTTACGCAAAAGGACGTTGGTCGACTTTTACAATTTACTCGTTGACAGCGTCGTTGTTGATTTCGAAAATGTAGCACGTGATCCAATCCCTCGTATCTTGCATCTAGAACAACTGTCCTATGAATTCTTATTAGTCGCTTATTACAGGATATTATTTTGAGATAAGGAACAGCCACGGCTCTTCGAAATTCTAAGCAGTTCAGACGTTGTTTTCCATGTAAGTGGCGATATAAAATCCAAGAATTAGTAAGAACCATATCTACAATTCGTGTAAATATGGACCAATACCATTGTTTTCCTCGAATACTTGCGCCATATTTACCGATCAACCAATCGTGTTGATCTACTCCTCCCATGTATTTATTATAATTATTTATCAGCCGGGGTTGGACAACTGCTGCTCTGCATTTAGTTGCTCCTTTCCAACGTGACACATTAGCTAATGGCTTCACGGTATCGTAGTTACTTGCAACAATAACACATTTGTTATCGTGCCATCGTACCATAAGAATGTTTGATGTAACATCAAACCTATGATCAAATAACCCACGATCTTCTTTTGATAAAACTTTAACAGATTTCAAGGGACACTTGCCAGTTCTGTTTTCTCATACCGTTCCTGTAGCTCGAAATCCTCGATGTCCCAAATGTACAAGCAAATCCCGGTTGGTGAAAAAATTATCGAAGAACACGACATGATCGTTTGGTTCTGATACACATGATAGCAAGTCTGTCACGACACGGGAACCTAGAGTCAAACCGGGATGCGGTTTTTTCTCTTTCCCCGTATAAAGACTAAAATTGAAACAAAATCCGTTGGATCCGCACAATGCCCATAACTTATAGCCAAATCGTATTGGCTTTCCGTGTATAAATTGTTTGAGTCCATGATGTCCATATTTTACTATCATCTCGTCGACCAATAAATGTGATGAAAACACACCAAACTGTTTGAACGTTTTATTCACCTTTTCGATAAGTGGCCGAACTTTGAAACATTTGTCGTTTTTAACAAGTTCGTCATTATTTGCAAAGTGCAACACTGATTTTATTTTTGTGAATTTGTTTCTTGATAAACCTTCTTGCACTATTTTGATGCCCAAATCTTCATCAGTGGCCCAGTACATCCGTTCTGATGGCAGTTTGTGGTATCCGGAGAGCATAATAATTCCCAGGGAGCATTTTAATTCACGAATGTCGAGTTCAAAAGTTGCATCGTTTTTTACGTTGGAGGCATAACGTAACGTTTCCTCTTTGATGTGCTCCAAAATGTCGGCGTTGATAAATCATTCAAAAAGTTCCAATGGAGTCTTTGTACCATACTTGTTCTTGAGTTCACTTACTTTATTTTTTCCCATCTCTTTGAAATCAGTATCTGCAAACAAATACTTTGGATCAACTTTTCCCCATTTTGCTTCTGTTGTCGTCAATCTCTGACGTTTATTAGAAGAGGAAGACGATTCAGGAGTTGGTGTAATGTCTTCTACCACATCGTTGTTGTACTGCTCTACTTCGAATTGGCCAGGAATGTCTACAACGTCAACAATACCCGTATCATCGTCTTGGTCGTCTTCATCGGTAAGGTAATCAACGTCTGGTGGAATAACTGTTATATCTATGGTTTCACTTTCTGCATTATCATAAAAATTGGGATCATTGATAATGTCCTCTAACTCCTGCATACTCAATGCTTGGCGTGAACTGCACTGAGAAGCCATTTTTTAACTATTTATCCTTACAAATTTTTATACTTCGCAAGACCGTAATCACAGACTAACTAGATAACGTGTCATCAGAATTGCAACCTAACTTGCCCTAATCAAATCATAAAGACTAAGTAAACGCCGAAGCGGTAGGTCGTTGACTTGCCAAACGTTGGTGTCCGAGGATCGCCGATGACAAAATTCTTCACGTGCAAGGGCAAAGTTTGATATTGTATGTGGCCAGTGGTATATGCATAGATCAGTAGGATAAATTGTTTAAAACATTGTTATTATTAAAAATTATGGAAAGCTAAATATACTACAATTTACATGTTCCATTTGTTATTATATATCCAAAATATGAAAGCACCAAAGTTATTTGGTAAATAATTAGAGGTGAATAAGCAACACCTTGTAAAATTTTGCAAAACAGTCACTTTTAAAAAATTAATAACAAATATAATGCAATAAAAATTTAAATAGATTATAGCAGATAATGATAAAGCACACTACATATATGTTATAAAAATAATTTTTGTAAATAACTTTATTGTTTACAATAATTTATATTGAGTGATCTATGTATATGCCAATGGCCGTTAATGGGTTAATTGGTATATGTGCACACAAGTTATGATTTTAAATGCGAACTGTCACAATTAATAAAAACAAGAGATTATCCTAATAAAGCTAAAGTCTACAGTTTTAAATATTTTAATTTCATCTAGCGAATTATAGAACATCGTTTTTAGTTTTTTTTTCGATAACGGTCGCAGATACGAAAAAACTACAAGAGACCAAACAGTTTCTAAATAAAGCAGAAAATGATTTTGTATTTTAGAATCTACCAGTGGCGCACCGCAAAAACGGTCAGTGGGCGGAAAGGGACACGACCCCTGAATAAATAACCCCCTATTTCTCAAATTCTCAAAACCATTTGGCATGTCCAATGATATAAGCCACAGAGCGTAACCTATGTCCCAAATTTGAAAACTGCAGCAACTATAAAGAAAAAACTAAAAAAAATTGAAACTTTAAAGCCCTGTAGTTCAGTAACGAAGCGTTTACGTACCTATGTTTATATAAACTTTTAGTCATGAAATAAACCATAGAATTATTCCCTTCCGTATGTACATGATATTTAGGAACACCCTGTATAAATTACTAGGAAAACCACAGATACGAGGCACTGTTCAATTATTGCAGCCGTCTGTTAGCTTAATAAAGACATTTAAGTCATGGTAATGAAATAGTGTTCAACAGAATACAAGCGAAGCGCTAGACAAAACAAAACTAACTCATTACTCGAAAACGTGAACCTGTGTATGGAAAAATACTGTTTCATTTAATGCATACTTCAGAGAGACGATATATTTTCAGAATTACACAGACGAGCCAAATTTAGACTTATGGAAACTGTAAATGTGAGAAAGAAACAAAGTTTCTTTATAATGTTGATCTATATACGGTAAGCTGGTTACGTATTTTTACACGCAATATAACTACGACCCACGCATTAATACATGAAAACATTTTGGGATTAAAGTTTTGCGCTATAAATATATAACTGGAACAAGCAACGCATCAGAGCAGGTACTGATTGGTTTAATATTTTTAATGCTTTCACTTTATTGATTATTGTTAGGATTAAATTGCTTAAACTAAAATGATTGATTTTTTATGGGGCGGAGGGTATTTAGGTAAGTGCGTATAAGAGTGTTCCATTAAAACGATCTTTATGACCTCCATACCTAATATTACGTCAAAAACAAGTGTAAAATATGAGTTTAACAGTTAATTAAGGTAAATTCCCCACAATATTGGATTTAGCACATTGTTAGCAAACACGTTATATCTATTACAATTGACAAGAAAATATTATTGTGATCTGCCATTGTAACTCCTATCTCAGCTAACACGTCTACATTCAAATTACAAATGAGTTCAGTTGATATGACCAGCTTTGCTTAAAATACATTTTTATTTGGATTTGAATTTTCGGACTTTAGTAACAAGTTGGATACACTTGCAGATATTGTATGACTTGTTAAATCGTTTTTATAAGTTACTACTCGTAACTTGTAAAAATTTTACAGGTCAGCGATCATTAACAGCAACCGCGAGCGCGCGTGTGCGTGTGTGTGCGCGCGCTTGCGTGTGTGCGTGCGTGGATGGGTGTGTGGTTTGTGCGTGTGTGGGTAGGTAGGTGTCTACAGGTTTGTATGTGGGGGGGGGGGGGAGATGACACTGGTGTGCGACATTTTCAGGAAGCGGGTAGTCAGGGTGGGTGCGTGTTTATATGTGTGTCGTGGCGTGGCATGGTGTCGCGTGCGAGTGGATTTGTTGGTGTGTGCGTGTTTGTGTGTGACGTGGCGAGGTGGGTAGGGGCGAGTTTGTGTGTATGTGGAGGGGGGTTATATTAATGCGTAGTATTACAGTTTCGAATGGACTAATGTGAAGATGTTAGACTGTTACCATTATTATTTATCACAAAAATATTCATTTGAATAGGGGATTTGTGCAATCATTTACACGTTTAGAGAATAGCTATTGTTTCAAAAACAAGTAAATATAATTACCTAAGGACCTCGTTATTCAAGTGGTAGATTTAGTTCTGCGTAAATTAATACTGTTTGAGCTTTTTCAGTCGCTGAGTAAATCATTTTTAAAGTAACTTAGTACATTAAATGCCTTCTGTTTTTATAAATTGTCAAATTTGCTGATTTTGTTTTCATATCCCATTGTCGTGGCAAAAGGTGTCCTGTTTCACTACCTATGTATCAAATTATGTTTAAATAAAGGAAAACTGCAGTGTCCCCTGAAAGCTCAAAATCTTTCTTGCTAAGAAAACAGAAGATATGAAACTATACATTTTTGAACAGAAGGCGAATCCATCTTCTGAATGACATCGAAATATGCAGGGCGTTCCATTTAACCAACATTAGTAAAACCCTGTATTGATGGGATAAATTTTGAACAAACTTTAAAACAAACTATTGGGTAAACGAATTCAATTAGTGAAAATCCCATCTCTTTAGTGCAATTAATAAGCTGTGCATACACTTCGAAGCTCGCTAATCAATGCTGCTCACAATAAAATCCCAAGTTGTTTTCTCTTTTTTTTAATAAAAAAAAAACACTAAACGCATAACAGTAAAAATGTCATAATCAAAGAGCAAATTTAACAAAATTGAATCAAATTATGTTTGCGTTTTGATTTTTTTCATATTTGTTTCAATATCTAAACAATCAAAGATATTATAACTACTGAGGACGATAGCTGTAATTGTGATCGAAACATATAGATGTGTAAATATAAATATAAAAATATACACTATTAAAAACCCAAAATGATAAGTATTTGACTTTTGAAAATGTAAACTTCTTAGGTTTAAATGGTCTATTTTTATATTTATATTTATATAGTTCTATACGTTTCGATAACACTTACAGATGTCGTCCTCGGTACTAGTAAAATTTTTTAGAATTGTTTAAGGTGTTAGAACAAATTTAAGAAATATCAAAAATTGAGACGCAAGCATAAGCCTGTTATTAATATAACAGTTTGATAACCATATAAAGCTAACTATGGAATACAATTTTAGTAAAGGATAACTAGATCCTTAATTAACTAAATATTGTTAAACTACCATGAAAATAACAAAGCAGAACATCCTCTAACGATCGAAGGGTAACACTGAAAAGTGTTATAATCAAAGAGCAAATTTAACAATATTTAAACAAACTATGATGTAAGTGTAAAGTTGTGAAACACTTTATTTTGAAATTGTTAAAAGCATTCACAAATAGAAACTTGACATATCAGAAATATCTTTGTATTATTGTACAGTGCAACACAATGTAGTATGTTTAAAATAATTTTTGTTTTAATTTCATGTGTCTAATTATTATAGTACTGTGGTAACTTAGCGTATAATTGGTAAAGCATTTATTTCAAAGTCTAGGACAAAACAGCAAAAAACCTGGACGTACCAGAAGCTAAAATTAAAATTAAGACCTACAATTGTGCCTTTTTTAATTATAAAAAGCCAATACCTATTTAAACGGAGATTTGATTCTTGCCTATTAAATTTATGAGGATGTTTATATATCTCAATAGCTTCACGTTGGAAACGTGAATGAATTTGTTTTGACAATATTTCTATATTATCAAATCTAGGATCTTTTGGTAGTTCATGATAAGTCGATGGTTCCAACAGTTCTTCTTTAATGTTATAGTTGTTCATATTTAATATAAAAGTTGCATTACATTTATCTAATTGTAATATTATATATTCAATACGTTTAAATAAAGCGCGGCGCTGACGAAAGGATAAGTTGCTATTTGGAGGTTTTGATTTACGTAATACGTTAGCGGTTTTATATTTAACTTCATTCGCAGCGTCAAAAGGTAACGATTTAATAGAATTCTCGTTATTGGAAATTATATTTTCAAAAGGGACTTCTTGGTATTATTGCAAAATTTCCGCCCTTAGAAGCCGCTTCAATAGCATCATCTGAAAAATATGATCAACAAGGTCTTTTTTATCAATTTTATTATTAATTAAACCTTTGGTATGTCTTAAGTTTTTTGCTTTTTTCCTAGACCTTGCAGTAAATGCTCTACCAATTATATGTTAGTTACCACATCACTTTAATAATTTAACATGTATAGTTGAAATTAAAATTAAAAATTGTATTAAACGTACTACGTTGTTTTCACGGTAACAATAACACAATTATTAAAAAAGTTATTACTTTGTTAGATTTGACTAGATTTTTAATTGATTAACATATTAAATTAAAGATTTTCACAATGTTACACTTACATCAGAGTTTTATTAGATTTGGTTAAATTTTCTTTGATTCAAGGCAGTTTAACAATATTTAATTTATTAAGGATCTACTTATTATTTACTAAAATTGTATTCCATAATTGGCTTTATATGATTATCAAGCTGTTATACTAGTAGCAGGCTTATGTTGGAACGGGCGTAGTACCCTTGGATATTACTTTTGTTTGGTTAACCCGCTACAAAGAATAAGATTTGAGTTCCTTTAAACTTTTTTATAATTTCAACTTTATTGAATAAAATTTAATATTGTTATTGTGAAACTTAAATTTATTATTTTTTATTGCGTTTGATTAAAACTGAATGGGTTCATTTATAAAGATATAATTTACTAGCTAAATTTTACTTCGCTTGCCATGTAATTTTAGTTTGCGTAAATGAATTTTAAGATTTACGTTTGCGAATTCCTTTCTTAATTGGTTGCTACGGCTAGCTCAAAGTTAAAATAAAGAAATGATTAGTGTTGCCATTAACTAAAGTTATGCTCATTTCGATTTGTTTATTTATGTTGATTCCTATTGAGTTGACCTGTTTCTGCATTTATATATTCAATATTGCTATAAGCTTTTAATAATAATAAACTTTAGCAATAAAAGTAAATCACACGTTATACTCATTTAATTAAATTCCAAATCTGAACGAAAATGCACCAATACGTTGTTTACAAATATATACAAAAATCAAACCCATAATGTAAAACAATATTCTTAAAACTAATATGTAAAATCTTTATCAGAATTAAACGTATTGTTTTTCGTAAAATTGTGATGGTCAAATGTAAAGTTTCGAGAAAATCAAATACAAAAACGTTTTATTTATTCACACAAACAAAAAGGGTTCTTGCTTGTTATTTTTGTTGGAAAACTAATGTTGTAATGCTTGCGTTCCTTTGACCGATGAAGAGACCTCAACTCGGTTGTGACTGCTCCTCCGATGATGTCAACTTCCCGCCAACTTGGAACCGCTTCCTTTGTTCTCCTTATCTCTTTGTTATAGAGGACGCTTCTAACTTTATTTCCACAATTTAATGATTTTTTTTCTAAATAACTGCTTGATATATTTACACTGTCCAGTTTTCACTTTATTGTTCAGTTGAACTACAAATAACTTGCGCAACAAAATGCAAGCTATTTACAAACCGCGAATGCTCCCTTTTTATACATCAATAAATTCGAGTTGTTGTTCTTTATACTTTGATTTACCAATTTAGATCGCTTACTGTCTATTATATTTATTGTGCACTATTTAAACACAATTGATTACGTCTTTGATACATATAAATGCGTTAGCTTTACTTATTACGTCACCTTTAATGCGAATCTCAAATTATGGTACAATCCTTTGTATTATCACCAACTTGCTAATGCTTGCACTTTTTATTATTTTAATAAGGAAGGTAATTTTCTACTTCTTCCCTATTACACCGCTAATTAATTCTTATTTGTAATTTTCACACTTTATATGGCCGCGTGACTATACAATGTTACTTATGCTGCGGGGTCAATCGACAACAACTGTCGACTCTGATCGCGCGGCTCTTCTTGATCGCTTACTTAACGCGACTGTTTTAAAAACTGAACACCATTATTATGATGGCGTCTTATCCCTTCCAGCACATCAATGCACTTAAAAATGCCGCGTATTTTAAATATTTTCAAATTGAATATATAGGTAACTTACTGAAATAACTTCAAGTTTTTCATCTTAATCTTAATTACATTCAAGTACAATTAAACAATAACCATTTCGTTATCCAGAAAAATAATATATAAGTATCTAATCTAGTATAATTTAGCGCGAACTTTTGATTTTTTTAAAGCTCCAGTTACAATGTTTGCATCTTCAATTTTTCATATTTCATATATTTGTTCTAACACCTTAAATAATTCTAAAAGATTTTAATACTACTGAGGACGATAACTGTAATTGTTATCGAAATGTGTAGAATTATATAAATATGAATATAAAAATGCTCCATTTAAACCCAAAAGATAAGTATTTAATTATGTAATTGGTCACTTCATCTGAAAAACGTAGTAGTTAGGTTAGGGGTCTTTTTTATATTCCCGAACTAGGCAATTTACAATGTTAATGTAATTTTTCATTTTATTGATTTTAAATCACATATGCCATGGTAACGTGTTTGACAATTTACAATAATACAATTGCAGCATTATTAGTTCTAATATCTGTTAGTTTGTGTTGTAACGTCTCAAAATGGACAAACTTGAATATCGAGCTGTTGATAAAGTTTCAAGGAAAATTTCCAAAGTTATTCGTGAAGTAATGTTGATTGTATACGGGGATAATTGCCCTTCCAAGTCGACTATTTGTAAATGGTCAAAATTGTTTAAACATGGCCGAGAATCACTAGATGATGATCCCCGTCCAGGTCGCCTGTTGACATGATCACTTCGGATGTTATTGAAAAAACCAAGTGTTTGGTATTGGAAGCTGCAAGATTAAAGAAGCGTCAATTAGCGTCTTTATCAGAAACTACATTTTTCAGAATTTTACACGATTACCTTGTCATGACAAAGGTCAGTGCAAGATGGGTTCCACGAATGATTACGCCTTTTTAAATGCTTACTCGAATGGAGAAGTGTGAAGAATTTTTGGCGCTTTGTGAGGACGAACCAGATTTAATTATCAATCGACTTATCACCGGAGATGAAACTTGGGTCCATCATTTTGATCCTGAATCGAAACAAGAGTCGATGCATTGGCATATTAGAGGTTCCAGTCCTCCCAAACAGTCTGAAGTCACCTCTTTTGCAGAAAAACTGGCAACTGTTTTTTGGGATTGCCAAGGAATTTTAATGATCGAGTATCTGAAGAAGGGTGGTACAATCACAAGAGAGTATTATGCAAGCTTAATGTATCACCTCAGAGATGTTATTAAAGTGAAAAGACGCGGAAAACTAACGCGAAGTGTCCTGCTGCTTCATGATAATGCACCAGCCCATACGTCAAGACTTTCAAAAGCTGCCGTTGCTAAATGTGGCTTTGTAGAAATTGATCATCTACCTTATAGTCCAGATTTAGCCCCTAGTGACTATTTTTTGTTTCCAAATCTCAAAAGAACACTAAGGGGAAGAAAATTTAGGGACGATGATGAACTTATAGTGGCTGTTGAAAGCCATTTTGCGAGCAAACCAAAAGGATATTTTTATAATGGGTTTAAAGATGTTATTGAAACGATGTAATACTTGTATTGAAAAGCAAGGGGCCTATATTGAAATATAAATTTCTGTTGTTCTAACCTACTCTTATCATGCCTAGTCCGAGAATATAAAAAGGACCCGTCGTACATTTATTTGTTACAGTTTTGACAGTAGTAATATACATGAGCTTTACGTAGGTAATTTGAGCAGTTACAACATACCATATTAGTTTTATTACCATTTGAAGAGGGACCAAAGTTACATATTTTACGCTTAGTTGTGGTTGATTGTTCCTTTACTTCAGGATTACTGGTTGAAGAATGTGACTTTATAACCATTTCAGCTGCAGGAATACTTCGAGGGAGACGTTTTCTTTCTTGCAATAATGGAGTGATCAAGGAATTACCCAGTTCTTCAAGAAATAGTCGCCGTTTTGTAAGTTTTCCAGCATTCCAGGTTGGAGTTACTTCGCACCACAGAACTTAGGCGTTGTTAGCTGAAACGTCCATGATATTGTAAAAGATAGTCATTGGCCATCTTTTAGTTTGCCGTCTGCACGAGTATGTTGTTGTTAACTTGTCTAATGTGTCTACAGCACCTTTAGTTTTGTTGTAATCTAAAATCGTAAATGGCTTGATCTTGATCTTGGTTACACATTCCGTTATCGTGGTGCATAGTGCTCATGAGCGTAACATTTTTATTCCGTTTCGGAATATAGTAAACTACGGACGTGTCCTTGGTAAAGTAAAATTTTGAAGAAAGAAGTTCTTCAAGCTTATTTTTACGAATAGTACCAAGCATGATTATTTTTCTTTTCAATAACATCTGCCCCAGATCGTACGAGGTAAAATCACACGTTACGTTGTGACGTTTTAGACCATAAATAAGATCTAGCACCTCTTTTACCTTGACTTCTTATAAAATAAAGTGGTGTAAATGGTAAAAGAAATAAATGTGTTTTAAAGTAATAAATAAGTGTAAAAGTTCTCCAAAAACACAAATCGTTAAACTAACTGGAGATACTAACCATTCACCACAAATAATGCCTTTGTCCCAGTCGGTAAATTAATATAGGGCCAGTCGTTTGATTTGCTTGTTACCACAAAATCTGCTAGCTTACTTCCACTGAACATCGATATAAAAAATTGCAATGTAACACTAATAAAAATGATCTCGGACGCCAAGTTATTTTTTATAATGCTCGGAATAACTAAACCGAGGTTTACACTAAAAATTTTATCAAAATGTAAAAAAAATAAAAAATATACAACTATGTTTATTAACAGTTAATGATATGGTTAAATAAAATATATCTTAAAACTAGCCTTAAATTACTAAAAAATCATTACATAAATACCTGTTTGTAAAATTTTTGTACACAAATTTTTTAATAACCTCTGGTATCTAAACGATTACGGAAATTTCAACTAAGGTGATGTCATCTTCGCATAAATATTGCGCAATGTCTTGTAATAATGCTTTACGTAGTAAATCACACCCACGAATGGAATTTTATTTTTTATAAATTTGTCTTCTTGAAATTTAACAAACCAATATTTATTGCATTATTTTGAAGTGTTGAGTGCAAAAATTTCAATCATAAAATGAAAGCGGTAAAATTAAATGTAAAAGTAAAGGTGAGAAAGTATAAGTGCCTGAAAAGAGCAAATGTTTTAATTTTTAGTATTACGAGTTAAATTATCTTCC
The DNA here is from genome assembly GCA_036346205.1 of Vesta saturnalis. NCBI lineage: Eukaryota > Metazoa > Arthropoda > Insecta > Coleoptera > Lampyridae > Vesta > Vesta saturnalis. Next base: position 3,588,710 of record JARFJB010000903.1, read on the forward strand.
CATCAAATTAATGGCACTTTTCATTAAATTTAAAAAAAAGCTTCCTAACAACACAACTTTTATCAGGAAGTAAAAAAAAATGGATGCTTTGAAATTAGACGATGTAGTCGTGAGCGAAAGGATTTGCGCAAAAAATTAAGTCAACGATGACGCGTTGCGCGAACGTATTGAACAGAAAAAGTAATTTAAAGTGGGAATATAAGCCTTTAAGAAGTATGCACTATAAACCCCTAAAAAGATATGCAAATTAAGTTGCCTACCACATACCTAGTATTTCAATAATAAAAATTTTTCTTATATTTACAACAGAACGAATGAAAGACCTTAAATTAAGGTATATTTTAATACAACTCAAAAAGGGTTGTTACACTCTCTCTGGAGGTCCCGAGGTAAACTTGCATGTTATATGCATAAGCAGTTACAGAATCGCATAAAGTCCAAATCTTGACTCCGTATTTAGCAGGTTTATTCGCGATGTACTCTCTAAAAGGACAACGGCCTCTAAAAGGCACCAGTTGCTCATCTACTGTTACATTTTCGGGAACATTATAGAGCGTAGGTAGAATTGTTACCTATTCATCCCACAAGTCCGTATTGGAGCTAATTTATCAGTTTAGTGTCTGTGTGGTCGAGTTCTTTTATCGTCAAAGCGAATTATTCGTGCAATTACATGAAATTGTTGTAGGGACGTCGTTGCTCTGAATATTGGACGACCTTCATTTGCATCCCACAGACAGGCTGTAGTCTCTCATGAGAGTTATACACTCCAGCTAGAAACACTAGGCCAAAGTACGCTTCTAGTGCAATTAATGTTAGTTCTTGAAACGTGTCGCCACAAAGTCTTTTGCCTTCTAAATTTGACATTTTCAAAATTAGGTTTACAATTTTGGGTGTGAAATATAATAAATACGCGGATTTTATACCACTTATCGCGACGTAGCATACCTTATTGGTCCAGGAATCAACGAAATAATATTTGCGGCTGATAACCTTACCGATTGGTGTGTCTTTTCATTTCATACTATATTGCCATCTTTTGAAGTTACGTGATTATCCGTATCAGCTTCATCTGAAATCGTAGCTTCCACTTCATTATCCGATTCACTATTATACATCTCGGTTTCGGACATATGGTCTTCTTCTTCAGAAGCATTAGAATCACTATCAGAAACACACAAAAGTTTCTCAAGTTCACTATCCGTAAGCACTCTCGCACTACACATTTTCAATAATAAATTTCAATTGTTAGGTATTTCTTATTAGAGTATAGCATCAAATTTGATATTTACTACGAAACTTAACGCACAGATGCACACTGGTTGCATTTATACGCGGAGCCACAGATAAATCTCAACAGGAATAAACTTGTTAACGGACGCAATATGCGCAATATTGCGCAATAATGTGGTAATATTATGCAAGTTATTTATATTTATGAAAATAAACCAAAACTAATAAAATACATTCGTCTATGATAATGATCTGCTTCTAGTTCTTCTAATTTGAACCACACAAATCATATAGACCCTAACACAGTGAGTGTAACAAATGGATTAAAAAAACTAATTATAATTTTCTAATATCAATCTAGGTACACCGTTATTAGAGTAATGAAATAAAAGTCATGCCGTGGCAACAAAATATTTCAATAAATTAACGAATTATACATATTAGAAGAACGCGATTGGGCCATATTGACCTAAACACAATAGGAGGGTTAATACAAAATGATATTTTTCGTTTTTAATTTGTTAATTGCAATAGAAACGTTCTAAATAATCCTGAGATATGTGTCTTATGAATTTAAACGTTGGTCGCATGCTTGGGTGTTATTGAAGGTCCCCGAAAGAAGGCGAATATGATTAATTATACGCTTCTCATTTGTACGGAATGGTGTAGAGGTTCTTGCATTTATTATTTGTAGTGTAATGAGACTTCTAATTTGTGAAACTATATATTAGTTAGTAACAGCTTTTTCATTAACTTACGACTTCAATATCGTACAGTTATCACATGAAATCCATCTTTGCTTAACTTTTTAGAATCGGTGTGTATTTCTCCATATTTATTTACGGCCATTATTAGATAATTTCATTCAACATCGTGAGTAATACATAATTCTTTTAATACAATTTTGGCTGCACCATTTGTTATTTTAATAAAATTTGAAGCAAAAACGAATCTTCGCATATAATTTCATTATAGTAGAGCGTCATTACGCTAGACTATTATTATTACGGATAGGATCTATGTTATACCCTTTAAACACTGAAACTTCTACTAATTAATATGTAATCATTAAACTGCCATTATCTTACATTACATTAATTTCCTGTTATACGTAAAACTCATCAATCACACTAATAACGAACGCAAAGAAAACATTTTCTCACAAATTCCACTTCTCGCCTAAATAAATTAAATGTTTCTTTATTCGTCGTAGTTGAAAGCAAATATGGCATTAATTAAACTTAAAAACTTTGGATCGAAGGAAATTAAAGTTGGTTGAAGTTTTTAAATGTGATTCTTATAAGTGATTTATTAGTCAAGTTGCTATGGTAATATAAGTTATTTGACTGTAATACATCTAATTGTACATTTAATATTAATACTGTTAATAACTAGTAGGTGACTAATAAACTTGTTCGTTTGTATCTAGTTATTTTGTATCTTATTAAATGTTATTTTTTTATTCTCATCACGCTCGTAGAAAAAATGTTGTTCCTAACACGTACGGAAAGTGTCTTTTCCGCACGTGACCTCATGTCCGCTTTCCGCACTAGTTAGTAAATCAAGACACCTACCGTTATATAATACAGATCCTTTTGCGATATTTGCTCGAGAAAAAATAAAATTTATTGAAACTCCCTTAAGTGGACTTTATAAAAAAAGTTGTGCACAAGTGTCTCTTATTTGGTTTAGCATCCAAATAAGAGACACTTCCATAAAACAGGTATATTCGTTTACGGATACTGTGAGACACCTCTTGTTTGGACTAGTTTAACTTCTGTGGTAACGAACATAGCAAACTTCTAGGTAGATATATTTAATTAATTAAGGTATACTCTGTGTCCAAGATAATAAAGGTGACAATGGGGATCTTGGAAACGGTAAAAGATACAGACTTAATAAAATGGGAGAAAGGTTGCGGATTCAAATCTCTAAGAAAATGACGTTTAGAAATCCCAGAAAAAATGTTTGGTGGTTCTTAAGTTATTTTGAAAAAAAAATGTATTTTAAAAAATATTTTTTCTTGGCGTTAATATTTGATCTAGACCAAAACCGATGACACTTTTTTACAGCAATTTTTAATACCGTGTAAGGTGGTATTATTAGTATTTTAATTCGACGTTTCGTCTTTACGGAACCATCATCAACTTCATTATTTTAAATACGGTCCTGGTAAGTAGAATTCGGACACTTTTGACAAAAAACCACACAAGTGTGACCGACTTTATGACAAAAAACTCCGAGTGGAACCACTTGAGGACAAAAACTCCGAGTGGGACCACTTCATGGACAAAACCCCGGTGGACTAACGACCATATTGCCTGGGTTAAGAAGGGGTTTAAGTCTAGATGAGGCCCTTACGGCTTCATTAAGGCAAGGCTAAGACTAGACCACGAACACTTTTTTTACCTGATTTATTTGTACGTAGGCGGGGCTAAGACTAGACCACGCGCAGTCCTTTTACCTGATTGGTTGAGCTCACCCCGCCGGCTGCTGATTGGCCCTGACCCCCCATTGGTCACCAGCTGTGCTATCCTTGGTGGTCTAAGTCTGCATTGATTACGGCGGGAAAATTTGAATTTGCATTCTAATAAGGGGTACTAATGCTAACTTGTAATCCAGGTGTAGGGCTTCGCAACTTGAGCTCGAACCTTCGTCTGCTTATTGTGACCCCCTTGCGGGAAATTTGAATTTGTATTTAAGTCTCTATGCATTCTGGTTGGTTGTGGCGGGGAATTTGAATTTGTATTCTAATAAGAGGCAATATATGTCTTCGAAATTTGCTCTCACGCCTTCGAGCTCTTGCACCAAAAAAAAATTGAATTTGTTTGGGGCGCCATCTAGCGGTATATTTTAAAAGTACATACAGGGCCCTGCAATTGTTATGGCGGGAAATTTGACGTAAGGAGTCTAACACCAAGTTTAATGTACGGCGTATGCAACAGGGTCTCTCAACACTGTTACGTATAATATATTTTGGTATTAATTATAAGTCACAATGTACCGCAATCGTTTTGTTTTAATTATAAGTCATAATTAAACCTCACTATCGTTGAAGTCAATCACTACCAAATTAATCTCATGTACAGCGAAACAAGAATTTTATTAAACCAATAACACCTAACAACGTAATTTTATAATACAGTAATTATCTAATCAATTAAAGACGTACAAGTGACCATTATTTCCAATTTTTGTTAAAGTAATGCCAAACTTTCACTAGGCTATTAAATACTTGTTAATTAGCTGATTACGTAATGGTTAGCAAAAGGGTGTTCATACCCAATTTTTATGTTTACGTTTTAGATTTTAAGTCAGATTCTATCTAAAAATATTCATAGTGCTTGAGTCATTTGTCAATATCTTACAGACTACAAAATTAACAGTATCTTGCATATAGTATAATGTTTTAAAAGCAGTTCTAAAAGGCCACCTTCAATTAACTTTAATAGAGTGAAAAAATGATAATACACTGTTATCAACAGAAACCCTCTATTTAATTTTAACATGTAAATGATAATAGACAGTTTGATTAGGTGCATTTTAAGATTATGAAACCAGACTCTGTGTAGATAAGATTTAAACTTAATTACGTCCTGCAAAAAACAAAGCTGTTCTAGATTGCTTAAGATTTTTGAAGGTCTGAAATCGAACACTGTCAAAACACATACTAAACCGTGTAAATACGAAAAACCGATGCTAAAAGTTTCAAATTATGATTGTTGTAAACAGATTACCTACAGAAACTTGAGGATCTGAATTGGAAACAGTTTCGAGTGTTATCTTACATATAGAAATAAGGTTTAAATTAATTCTATTCTATTCTGTCCTATACGAGTTTTTACAATTATTAAGTCAGATTCTATTTTAAAGTTGTTACAGTTTTAAGGTTATTTAAGGCCGATTCTATGTAGATCAATTAAAGTTTTTGCTTGGCTGAGAATGAATAATGTCAAGAAATACGCTAAAACGTGTAAATGAGTACGGCCAGATTGCTCTATAAGAATTCTAAAGGTTAGCAAGACAGATTCTATTCTGTTTTAAAGATGCTGTATCTTTTCTTTTACAAAATATAAGTTCTGTAAGAAGTTTTACTACGAATGATCTACCTGGCAACATCTATATCTTGACACAACAATATTCTTTATATGTAAGTAGCTGTTAAAAGTTTACATTTAAGATGAGACTTAAATTATTTTCACAGTGTGTCGCATACATTAGAGACATTTGAAGTCATATTTCAAGAGTGTTTTGGGGCGTATGTTTTTAGCTTGGGCGATAAAACTATTTTAGCTATGTGTTATTTAATTACACTGGTTGTATTTGAATTTACTATTTGAAGAGCATTTTTGAGATGGGCAATAAAATTATTTAACGCATAATACAAATTTATCTACACAAACTTCTAAAACGTTTTAGAAGGTTTGTTAATTAGGTAAATTACAGAATATGAAAGAGTCCTTGAACATTGCATTGTTCGTGCAACTTGTTTTACGAAGAACAACCTTGGGTAATTAGACGAAGCATATAAAACCAATGAATCATGCTCCACCTTCACTTTCAGTTTATACCTCGTGCTAAACTGTGTTATAATGTCGAACTTAGCAATTTCAACTCTTTTAAACATTTTCGAGCGTGGGTTGATGACTGAAGATGAGACAATAGAAATATATTACCATATTGTTAAGCGTGTTGTTGTTGGTGAAGCCATAACGCCTGTAGAGGTGGAGCGGTTCCAAAACCTATGGACCAAAATGCAAAAGAACCAGGCCGTGTTAATGACTACTTCAGTTTTTAAATTATTGTTAATATTTCTTTATCATTCTAGATGCTAGCTGGAGTTGATGGGGTGCGTGCGTGCGTGTGTGTGTGTCTGTGTCTACGCGTAATCTTAACGTATCATTAGAAACGCATTACTCTGTATGGATTTCTTTGGTGACACAATTACAGTGTTCAGTAGACTACGTGTTGAAAATTCGAATGGCTTATTGAGTTATCACCAGCCACTCTGCCTGTTGTAAACTTTCACCCACACTTACCGTCAAGGTCATGTAATGTTAAACGTCGAATAAAATAACATTATCGTTTTTACATTAGTAACGTCCTAGTTGTGGTACCGTCAGCAGTGAATCCACCCTGCTATGAACCCGCAATTGCTGATATTCTCGATTTTGAGGATTTGATGCTAAATCACTTTTTTTTTATGATTGTGGACCTGAACAGGCTAAATTAGGCCTATCGTGCTAAAGCACTCAGGAACACTTAGGAGGATGGATAGAGGGATAATGAATTGCCAATAGATGCCTATGAACAGCTACCTTAAATTTTCTCATATCATAAGTGAGAGGAAAACAGGAACTAGGGAGATCATTCCAGAGTTTAGAAGCCGTGTAGAAAAATGTGGATTGCGCCCGTTTGGTACAAGTGGAGATTTGTACTGCATACTGATGATGTGAATGAGCGAACCGAGTGTTTCTCGCAAAGATAGCCCGAGATAGTGTCAAAGAATATAATTCAGCAGCACAATAGCCGTTGTAATAACGATAATACAAAGAAAGAACTGAAACCATCCTTCTATGCTCAAGGGACTGTATGTGAGAAGTTAAGGACGGGTCATTTATAAGCCTAATCGCTCTCTTTTGAATACGATCAACGATATCGAGAGCGTATTGGGGAGCACTAACCCAGAGGTGAGAATTATATTCCAGATGAGGCCGAATTTGGGCCTTATACAGCAAAATGAGTTGTCGAGAGGTAAAGTACTGCTTAGATCTGTACAAAAAGCCTATTTTACGAGCAGCTGTTTTGGTAGCTGACAGAAGATGGTCAACCCATGAGAGATTTGAAGATACAGTCATACCCAACAGAGTAATAGAGTCTGAAAACTTAAGAACTGAGCCATTCATACTTACAACAGGAAATGATCGATCTTTTTTGGCGGACATAAGGCAACACTGATTTTTGTTAGCATTAAATTTAACTAGATTATTGCTTCCCCATTCGAGAATACGTTGAATGACTTTGTTGATTGAATTTGCCATTTCAGCTTTAATTTCTTGATTTGACATAGAAGGTGGATTATCACTATGAGTGGACTGAGACGAACTACAGTGAAAAGTGCTATCGTCAGCAAAACAATGGATGGGGCTAGTTGTTGAAGAAATAAGGTCATTTATGTACAATAGAAAAAGTGTAGGCGCTATAACGGATCCCTGTGGTACGCCCGCGTTAATGCTAACTTCTTTTGAAAAATAGCCATCAACTACGACACGTATTCGTCTTTTATCAAGGAAACTAGAAACCCAGTTGATTAGCGTATCATTTAACCTTAACGAGGTGAGTTTGGCAAGTAAACACTTATGCCAAACTTGGTCAAATGCCTTTAAGATATCTAAAGCGACTACAACTGTTTCACCGGACTGCTCTACTGTATTGTTCCAAACTTGGGTCACATATGAAAGAAGATCGCCTGTTGAACGACTTTGCCTAAACCCATATTGGTGGTCACTAAGGAGTTTGTTAGTTTCAAGGAACGTGAGCAGTTGCTGATTGATTGCTTTTTCCATGATTTTAGACAAAATGGAAGTGATGGCAATTGGTCGGTAATTTGAGGGATCGGTCTTATCACCTTTTTTGGGAATAGGTTGAACATTTGCTAACTTCCATGATGAAGGGAATTTCCCAGAAGATATAGAGATCGTATAGAGCTTAGATAGGACTGGTACTAGTTTGGGGGAACATTTCTTTAAGACAATAGCTGAGATACCGTCTGGGCCACTTGCCTTATTGAGATCAAGCCTACTGACGATCGATTCCAAGAGCAACTATTACATTATTGCATAACAACACCTGAAGATGATACTGTCGTGAACGAGGAGGCTAAAGAAACTGTGACTGAGAGCAGTGACCTAGTTAATGTTAGTAGCAGAAAGGAGACTTTGACAAAAGATTCACCAGGTAAGAGGGACATTGATGCTACATGAGCTGTAACCTTAAAATAACATTACTTATAATAAATTATTATTAATAAACCCTTTATCTTTTACAGACGCCGAGAAGTCCAATGAGAAGGAATCGTTAATCGATGATCTATCAAATAATGAGGATGCCGTTGATATTCATACATGAGATGTATTCTTAAAATAGTATTACCTGTAATAAATTATTATTTTTAAAAATCCTTATTCTTTTTATTGACGTTTATACTGTTAATAGAAAACAATCATTATTCCGTACACGGCTAGATGGCGCCCCAAACAAATTCAATTTTTTTGGTGCAAGGGGTCGAAAGCCCGAGACCAACTTCCGAAGACATATCTGTCTTACAAGCTAGAATTATTGCCTCTTAATAGAATACAAATAACAATTCCTCGCCACAACCCAACAGATAAGAGAGACTTAAACACAAATTCAAATTTCCCGCCAAGGGGGTCACAACAAGGGGACGAATCAGCAGCCAGCGGGGTGAGCTCAACCAATCAGGTAAAACGACTTGCTGTGGTCTAGTCTTAGCCCCGCCTACGTACAATAAAGCGTGCTTTGAAAAACAAAGGCGTATTTTATATTTATATTTATATATATATATATATATATATATATATATATATATATATATATATATATGGATTGACAGTCACGTTGGTTATTGCAGCATTAGTTTATTGTGTAATAATTGGTCATTTTATGTATTAATTATGTTTTCTAATGAAGATTAAGTTTGCCATGGTAGCATGGTATGTTTCATTTCATCCAACCAAAATTGTTCTGTTGCGGACTGTACGTATTTAGAGAAGCGTTCCGAAAGTAGGCAGCAAAAAAAAAGGAGTTTTAGTAAATTAGTGTTATATCTGTGTCGGCAAAAGACCAGTAATGAGGAAATAGGATACGATGTTTTGTTAGCGGTCAATGAAAATTCTGGTATATCATTAACCCGGCGAATTAAACAAAACGTTGATAAACCAAAATCAACGGCACATTTTATTTAAAAAAAAACATCCATCTAATTACAGAATTTACCAAGGATTTAGACCGGGAAATGATTTAGAGGATGCTCTTGATAATATGCCTCTGGCAAAAGTTCGCCATTGTTAGCAGCGCATGATTCCAGAAGAGTTAGACAAGGTTTTTTAATACGATTCCCAGGGAAAATCATTGGTAACCATTCAGAGACACTCTGTCCAGCGCGTTGCCCGGATGTAACTTTGTTTGATTTTTTTCCGAACAACTGAGAAGGTTAGTATTAGAAGCATTTACTGGTATTACCCCAAAAATGTTGACCAGGGTTTTAGAATCTACTGTGAAAAGGTGCTATCTCTGTTTGTAAAACAATGGAAATTTGAACATATGGTTTAGATTTAATTGTTTTGTTCATATTCACGTGTTGTTTTTTTTTATTTTTTAGACTTTTCGCTAATTTACTGTGATACAATCCTTTGTTTTGTATTAGATTAGTACACCAATTTAATCGTTGGATTTATATTAAGTACTTAATGATATAAACTATTAATAGATACAGGTAATTATTAATTCTTTAAAAACAAAAAGTTTTGTACAGGTCCGTAATAGGAATTTTCTTGATTACGGCCGAAAAAAGACTAAAACGCAATTAAACCGTAATGTGTTATACATCATTGAATACGGAATAAAAAGTACTTTAATAGTCTGAGATCAGAATACCAGTGCTGTATTTAAAAAATGAAGTTGATGGTTCCGCAAAGTCGCAACGTCGGATTATAAAACTAATAATGCCACCTTAACGGGCATTAAAAGTTTCTGTAATATGTCATCGGCTTTGGTCTAGATCAAATATCAACGCCAGAAGAAAAAATTATTTGTAAAAAAATTCATTTTCTTCAAAATAACTTGAGAACATTTTCCAGATATTATTAAACACCAATTTCTTACTCAACTTTTCTCTCATTCAACCAAATTTATATCTCTTAGCGTTTTCAAGGTCCTCATAGTGGCTCTCATTATCTTGGACACAGAGTATAGATAACAAAATGTAAAAAGTCCACAATCCTTTAATAACCAAATAAGGTAACAAAATTACAAAAAAAAAAACATTTACTAAGTAATATACAAAAAATTACGAAATTCTTAGGTATAAAAGGATGCAACTTTTCTCTTCGAAAGAAATCATGTTTTACTTAAAGTTAATATATGCATCCTTTATGTTTAATAAATCACGTCTTTTTATTGTCTGTAACCGCTTGTAATGGTCCATAAAAAATAAACTCTTAACCGTTGAAATGTCTTGGTGTTTCGACCTGCCGAATTTACCATCGTCTTCTCTAAGGAAAGTGAATTTTGAACTATTTTCTTGGAGACTAATAACGGGTCTAATATACCACGTATCATCATAGTAGATAACATAGAATCTTTCATTTTGGAGTTTTCTTCCTTTCAATTTCTTCATGCTCGGAAAATGTTTCTGTATCAGTCTCACTTGTATAACAAACGTCTTACTTTCACTTTCTGATGTCGAGCTGTCATTTTTTGTTTGTAATTTGCTTTTTTTACATTCTTCTTTTACATTCGTCTTATTTTTGTTTTTCTGGTTCTCTCGTTGCTTCAGTTCCTCTCAAGCACGTTTCTATGTTATTATGCTTCCTAAGGTGCCTGTTATTCTCTGCCTTTTTCTTTTAGTAACAGGTTCAGCGACATTATACGAGGACAGTTTGATAAGCCAGTGACTTTTCGAATTTCCCGCGCAGTAATTTTAAATGCAACACTGCTCCCGTCAACTGCCATCTATTAATAGACTACTGTCAAATTTTGAGCAAGCTGCATCATTTAGTTTATGTTTGACAGCCATTGAAAGCAGAAAACCTCGTGAATTTGAAAGAAAGTGGAAAATTTCGTGTGCTGGTTAAGTATTAGTTTTCGTGTAAAAAAACCATCAACGAAACCAAGGAAAGAGTCTGCACCACCAATCTCAAAGGTTAAGAAGCGCTTTACTGCGTTCCGTTATGGTCGTACCAGCAAAATTGACTCCAAACTTTCAGGTCCCTCAAAAGAGGTCGTCACGCTAGAAATCGTGATTAAAATACATAAAATGATATCGAACGATTGGAGAACGAAATGCGTGAGGTGGTTGAGGCTCTAGGCATCTCCACTGAGCGGATACATAACATTTTACATGAATATTTGGACATGAAAAAGCTGTCATGGTTCCCGCGGTTGCTCACACTCGACCATAAGCGCAGCCGTGTGGCCACTTCAAAGGAGTTTTTGGCAATATACAGACGTAATCAGAACGAGTTTTTGTGTCGTTTCGTTACCGTTAACGAAACATGGATCCATCACAACACACCAGAGACTAAGGAACACAATCAAGACAGTGGGTTTCTCCGGGTAAACGTGCACCAAGGAAGTCTAAGGTGGGTCTGTCGCCCAACAAGATCATGGTCACAGTTTATGGGAAGACGCGATGTCATTCACATCGATTACCTAGAAAAGGGCAAAACGATCACCGGCGAATATTATTCAGAGCTTTTAGACAGATTCCATAATGATTTGAAGCAGAAAAGACCGCATTTGGCGAAGAAAAACGGGCTGTTCCATTAAGACCATGCACGCATGCATATGTGTGTAGTCACCATGGCAGAAATTCATACCTTTGGCTACGAACTACTACCCCATCCATCATACTCTCCAGATTAACTCTCTCCGAAAAATGGTTTAAAACTATGTTTTTAAAAGAAACTCCGTTAAGAGAAGCGCGGAATAAGGTATATTCTTATATACGACGGCTTATCTTGCCACACTTTATACAAGATCGCAAAGATGGCAATCGATAATGACATTGTTTTCATTAGACTGTCCCCAAATATCACGCATTGTATGCAACCTTTAGATAAAACCGTCTTTAAACCGATGAAGAGGTACAGGAACAATTTAATGATTGATATTAATAGACGAAATTCTGGGGTTTAGGACGTTTCGCCGCGGCCGTTTCTCCGCCAGCCGTTTCGACGCCAGTTGTCTCGCCGCCAGCCGTTTCACCGCCGGTCCAGTTCGCCGCCAGAACAATTTTAATATTTGAAATAACGTATATACCCAGAAGTTTTCTCTGTGCGTATTAAAACAAAAAATTGTTAATCCTTTTAGAAACATATGTTTTAACGCTTATATTGTTAATTAATATGCTAACGTTTATTTTTTATATCACTATGTATTTACGTAGGTGATAAGTTACAATATCTTAAGATTCCCTCTAATTTAATACAAGAATTCCAAGAATCCATTAACCTAAGCTGGCCCTGTTTACTAAAAGATGTTAGAAAACGGATTTAATGTAGCTAATTTAAATATAATTACCTAGACAACTAGGAACTTACATAGGCCATAATGGATAATTGATTTGATTACCAGATTGCACCTCCTCAGGAGGTGGAGGCTGACGAGGGAATTTTAAGAATTGTGAGGGATGTAAATGACAAAACAACCGTGGATTATTTGCGTCCTGTACTCCAAAATTACCAATTCGGTCAATAAATTACATTATTATAAATTTACCGTTATCTAGTGTATATGTTATTCCAAATATTAAAATTGTCCTGGCGACGAACTGGCTCGGCGGAGAAACGGCTGGCGGCGAACCGGCTGCGGCGCAAAACGGCCCCCGCGAAACGTCCCATACCGTTCTCGAACGTAGGTCCATTCATCCAACCTTTCTCTTGAGACGCATTCCTGAGAAGGGATTCTCGCACATCTCAGACGACCATATATTAACTTTTAAAGTACATACTTTTCTCCATTTTTCTCTGATATTTTATCTTATTTTTTTCTTTTATTTTTCTCTTACCATGTTTTTCTCCTTCCAAACAAAGCCCCTTTTTTACTATTTTCTTCTTTTTTAACTGAAGTCTGTCTTTTGCATTCATTCCCCCTCCCTATTTTGTTATTTCATCGTTTCTCGAAAAAATTAACTTTACCTCCGGCATTTATTTTTTCCACTTTCTCACCCGCCCCCTTCTTTTCAAGTTTTATTAATTTCCATCCCCTTCTAGGCTTCTCCCCTTCGCGATTTTTTACCGTGCAACCCGTCCAGCCGTTTAAAATAAAATTTTTTTTCCCACTTACTTGTCTACGTGTTTAATTTTCTCAAATTTGTTTTTTTTTTAACGGAAACTAATCCTTTTTTATTTATATTAACAAAAATTTATAAGCCGTTAAAATTTAATTTATAAAAATATTTTTTTTCCTTTTTTAATTTCTTATAATTTTTAAAATTTTTTTTTTTTAATCTATATAAAAGACGCAAAATTTTTTACTTTTTAATAAAATTTAACTAATTTAGTACCAAAAACGAAAAAGGTAAAAAACCAAGTTACAATTAAAATTGAATTTTATATTCGAAAAATGAATATAAATGGACATTTTTTTTAGGTTATTTTAACTACTTATTTTGAAAGTTTTTTTTTAAAATAAGAAGTTTAAAACAAAAAATTTAAACCCACTTTAAAAAATGTTATATCTAAAAAACCTAAATAAATTAAATTTTTTCTTTTTTATTAACTTAGATTTTATAAAATGAAATCAATTTATTGTCATCACAATAATAAAATACCAAAATTCACGCCAAAATCTTAAAAAAAATGTATCATTGTTTACATCAGGCATTACAGATACAGATTATATAGACTGAACCACTGTTACTGGCTGTTAATGATTCGGAAAATCCAAATTTTCTACTATTATGGATGAAGCAATTTAATAGCAGATGATAACATGCTATGGTCTCAGAAAACCACATTGATCGAAGTAACATCAAAATCGAGTTTAAACATATGGTACAGATGTTCGAAAATGAAGGTTTATTAAATCTCCTAATGCTAACAAAATATGTTTGTCCGCATATTATACCAATCGTACGTCAGCATTTAGAAATATCAATCTTGAGAAGTTTGTTTTGCAGCGTTCGATTTAACTTTTGATTTTTATCTATGGTAGACTAAGACTTGGTTTTCAAACACCACCAGAGAAGATATGGAACATTGAAATGTATTATTGTCCACTGAAATTGAAAACGTTTCTTCAAATAGATTAAATAAATGCATTGATAATGACAAAACATTTTGAACACTTGTGAGCTTTTTGTTGACTAATTTCAATATTGTATGGGTTTATGCTTTATTTGTTCTGTTGTTAAATTGGCCGTTGGTTAAACATTTCAAAACTAATTTTGAATCAGTCCTAAGCCTAGGTAAATGTGAAGAGGACTCGACTTTAATGATTTGTGCTAAATGAAGAAAGTTTAATCAAAATTTAAATTACGTCAGTTACATGAGTAGTATGACATAACATTCACTTTACGTCACAATGCCAGGTGTGACACCTTTGCATTGGTGACGTACAGAACAGTTTCACTTATTTTATCGACGTGTAGGACGTGCTTCTCGTATTTTATGGTTCTTTTCGATGTTTCAATCTAATTTTTACAATCCACGTGGAGCTGGATTTTCCCCTATTTTTAATGGTTGTTTGTGTGTGTGTGTAAAGTGTGATGTGTGTAAATACGATGACATATTGTGTGTGTTTATATATATATATATATATATATATATATATATATATATATATATATATATATATATATTTTTTTTTTTAATAATGGTAAGTAGAACTGTGTGAAATGTATCAATTATTCGGACATTTTTCTAATAGATTGTGTTATATGTAAAAAAGTGTAAATACAGCTTATATTATAGCAGCGCTGTATACATACATATATTATTTGGCTGGATAGTAATAAATCTTGCTGTATTTATAAATAGATATATATTTTATTTCTTTTCAAAATTGCGCATTGCAAATAAATAGCCGCGTTTCCTATATACTAGTTTACGTTTGAGTTACAGTTTTAAAATCAATAAATTTTTTCTTCTAAAATTAGAATGGGAAAATACAGAAGCTCTTTCATTTTTATGTAAAAAAAAGACGTGAAATGAACGAAAATGAGCTACATTCAAAAATACTTGATAATAAAAATCATCGTACAATTTCCTTTAAAAACCTAATTTGAAAACGAGCAAATAAATTTGATTTTGCATTTGGAGGAATGTCATGAAAATTTGTTATGTAGAGGAATATTTTTTTTCCGAATTGTATTCATATAATTCATATCAAAGAAATTAAATTTTATATCTATTTGTTTATAAAGAGATTTTGAAAGGAAGTACAATTGGTTGTATTCAATGTCATTATCAATAAATTAATTCTAGAAATTATTTAATGAGTGTGAGCTGGAGATAATTAATGACTAACTGTGAAAGCACTGTACTTTGATATATAGATTATATTCCAGTTTATATAAAGTAAAAATAAACAGTGTGCTATTTTTCGCTCAAGACTTGTCTAGGTTTGGTGTATATATAATGGTTTGGCAAGTATACAATTTAATTATATCGTAACATGCATAATCTTAGCAATGTTTATAAATATAGAGATAGGTTAATTATGGCAAAAAAATTTATATGTAAGGAATTAAGGCTTGAGCCAAAATTCAGGATTCGGATTCATGTTTGGCATGTAAGCAAATTTACATGGGCCCCCAAAATATATTTCCTTATTATTAATTTTGCACGAATGTTTTTGTTTAAATTCATCTCTGTAATAATCAGCTGTTTTTACTAAGAGCTCTTGTTAACGGCCGTTTTTTAACGGATACCGGTCCGTTGTAAAACGTATGGCGTTGTTGACGCCATGTTATAAAATAACGGATAAACTTCCGTTGCCTATATTATTATTTTATTCTTTAAATTTAATCAGCTCCAAACAAGCTGCAATTGACACTGGACGAATGTCGATTAGAAAGAAAAAACTTGTGATAATTACGTACTATGTGTACAAAAAAATGCAGCAAAAATAAAAAAGAAAGCGAACGATTTGGGTACATCCTATTTTATTAGAAAGAGAACGTGTTTTTGAAAGTTTAAAGAAAGGCGAAACAAAACTTTTTAATTTTTTTCGAATGAATCAACAAACATTTTGCAAATTATTAGAAATAGTTCAGATAAATTAAAGCGTGCTGATACTAATATGTGCGAATCTATTAAACCTGCTGAAAGACTGGCTGTAACCGTAAAATTAATAAAAAAAGATTAATCATTTATTTAATTTAAAATTTAAACACGTAAATCCGACGTCGTTGTCACACACGTATAGGCTAGCATGGTTCACTGCAACGTGCCGGCGTTCGGTACACCCAAGGGGAAACGGATACGAGGCCGGTACTTACAGCAAACGGATAAATATACGGTGCGTGTACAAACATACATATTAACTTACACAACACTGCAAGGGACAACGGTCCGTCGCAGTTAACAAGAGCTCTAAGGCGACCATTCGTCCTGTATTATACGGGACAGTCGGTTTTTTAAACACACCATTTCGTATATGTAATCATTTTAATAAGTTGCAAAAATATTTTTTGTCCCGTTTCTGACGTTTCATTGTGTAGAAGGAATTAATCAAAGTCTAGAACGTATCAAATCGATAGCGCAACCTTCAGGTAAGACACAATAAGAAGAGATCACAAGTTCTACAATTTACGAAATTTTTGTAGCACTTTTGACGACTTAAATAAATAGCGCGCGATCCCGCTTATGAGGCAGTATTAAGTAGGTACCAAGTCTAGCCCGAAAAAAAATTACTTACGACGGTCTCTTGTACGTGTGGAAAATAAATATATCGGTGCGTGTAAATAAATATAGTGTAAATAGTCCGTTAGTTAAGGTTAAGTGTTAATTAATAACTGTTTTTAAATAAGTAATCGCTATAGTGAATGTAATGGTTCGCACGTTGGGGATTGTTTTGTAATAGTTCTTTTTATTCGTCGTACTGTTGCGGATTGTTTTGTAACGGGCGTATTACCTTCGATTATTACCTTGCTTGCATACACCTAGAATAATATTTGGGTTCTTTTTCATTCTTTTATAATTTCAAAATTATTGAGTAAAAATTTTATATTGTTTTCATGAAAATGTGAAACGATTCAACGTTAACTAAGTGATTTTAATTTATAAAGATAACATTCATTAACTAAACTTTACTTTACTTTATTGTTATGACATTTCTGTTCGTGTAAATGAACTTTAATAATTACTCAACAAATTCCTTTTTCCTTTTATCGGGACGCTCCAGCTAGCTTAATAATGTGATAAATGGTTATTATCATTCATCAAAATTATCCTCAATCTGATGGTATTAATTACCTGTACTTTGCAATTAATTGAACTTGCTTTCTTCAGTATTTACACTTGCAGTGTTTGTATAAGCTCTTAAGATTTGTAACAGTCAATAATAAAAATGAATCAAAAGTGACAATAACAAACCTACAATGTAAAACATTATTCCTAAAACTAACATATAACGGTAAAATCTTTATCAGAGTTAAACGTATTGTTTTTCGTTTAATTTTAAAGTTTAAAGGAAATCAAACATAAACATTTTATTTATTCACACAATCAAAAGGTTCTTACTTGTTATTTTCGTTGATAGCGGATGATGGAACTCGGCGTTTCTTGAATCGATGAAGAGGCCTCGTTTAGGTCAATGGGTGATACTCCGATGATGTCACTTTGCCGTCACTCTGGAACCTTTCTCCTTTGTTCTCCTTATCTTTTTCTATACCTTTGTTATGGATGAAGACGCTTCTAATTTTCTTCTCACAATTTAATGATTTTTTTTAAATAATTGCTTGATATATTTACACTATCCTGTTTTTGCTTAATTGTTCAGTTTTAACTGCAAATAGCATGTGCGACAAAATGCAAGCGAGCTAAGAAACGGCTATGGTTGGATTGTCTTATTGTACATTTATCACTCGGTATCAAAACATCAACTTGGAACACTTTCAATACGCACTTAAACCGCTATTTTAAACTATTACGCAATCTTTTTATTATCGCCAACTTGACAACATTTACACTTTTAATTCTTTTTAGCTTTTCCTCACATTAGTAAGGAAAATATCACTTATATTTCTTTATCCCTATATCAACTGAATTTTCATTATAATTTCACAATTTAAATTGCAGTTATCGCTTCTCAACCGTTTGGTTACTTTCAATTCAACCAACTCTGATTGCTTACTTAATGCGACTCATTCTGATCGCTTACTTCATGCGACTAACTAACATATACACATCATTATAACAGCGTTTCTACTTGCTCCCTTTTACAAAACAGTTGTACCCGCAAATTACCGCGTATATTTAAAAGCTTTCCCATTTACTATGCAATACTCATCGAAACAACCTAAAGCTTTTTATCTTAATATTAATTATATTCAAATACAAATAACCAATAATAATTAATGTCATATAATGGCGCGAAATTGGAATTTCTAATGCCTCCATTACATGTAGCGTGTATCTAGGACCGTAGAAAACAACAAAATGTGCATTTAATAAATATTTGGAAAGTGAATATCAATTTATTAAAAAGACAACCTCAGATAGTAATATGTAA
This sequence comes from Vesta saturnalis, assembly GCA_036346205.1. Lineage (NCBI taxonomy): Eukaryota > Metazoa > Arthropoda > Insecta > Coleoptera > Lampyridae > Vesta > Vesta saturnalis. The sequence continues at coordinate 3,607,418 of JARFJB010000903.1, forward strand.
AGTGCTTAACATGTGTGTGTAAAATTTTACAAAAAGAATCATTCAGCTCCGTGCAAATGATCTTAGGACTGTCAAATTTTAACAATCTATACCGATTGTTCAAATCATGGGAACGTAAAAATTTGTCCTATTCTCGTAAGATATTTTATGTCCGACCACGTTATAAAGGACTGTTTATGACATAGTTTTGCGGCTATAAAGTACATATTTATTGTACTAGTGAAATAAAATTACATTATTTTACTAGTAAAATAAAGTTACTTTACTTTTCTTGTATGTCAGGTTTTGACGCTTTCAAATAAATATGCACAACAGTCATGAAAATGTCATAAAGGTCTTTCAATTCATTTTTTTCGTTAATAAACCAAATTTACCAGTCGAACATAAAGCTTTGTATGCATCTCGTCCATAATATGGCTTTATCGAACTCTACCTCTTCCCGACTCGTTCAATAAAGCCTTGCATTATGGAATTGATACATAAATAGCTATTATGAGAGACGAAGACATTCAAATAAAACTTTTGGTTCAGTTAAAGATATTCCAGGTGAAACTTCAGACACTATATTCGAATGTATTATTAAAACGGTTGACACATACGAATTAACAACAAAAGTAATGGCAATGTGTGCTGACCACACAAATTGCAATTTGGAAGGAGCAGTAAGACATGACCAAAATAACGCTTACATAAAGTTTAGCACTTACTAAGAAGACCTTTTGTTGAGGTGAACTGTACTGCTCATAACCTTCATAACTGTATTCAAGAATCACCAGACTGGTTGCCTATTAACTTCGAACATCTATTGCTATTTCTACATTTATACTGTTCGAGTTGAACAATTAAAAGAATTTTGTGAGTTTTTTAATGTTCACTACCAAAAACTGTAGGGATACAGTGAAACCAGATGGTTAGCGTTGTTACAGAAAGAATGTTAAAAATGTTCAAACAGTTACTGAGTTAGTTTTTCTCTCAAGAAAAACGTCCCACATTGATTCTTAATAGTTTTAAAAACAATTTTTTTGAAGCTTCTACATTTCATAAATGTGTGCTGCAAGTGGATGGACTCTGAAAAATCTTCAATGGTAGAAGTATTATTGATAATTACACTACCTAACTGAGACCTTTCTCCAATTCATAAAAATATTCTGATACAATTAATGCAATCGTTGTATATCCTTATTATTTTCACAATCTTATAAACCTTTTTACGCATTTTAACTAAAAAATATGCCAACGGTCATTTCATATCATTCGCCAACTAAATAAAACTCATTTTCCTTTTAACGGAGTTAGTTAGTTAACTCCGAATTCTAACAAGTATACATGGTTCCATCAAATTTAAAGCAACAATTTATAGAAGGAAAATGAAGTCTTTTGACAAATCAAGTTAGCACTAGCTAGTAGCTTTAGTAAATGAAGCCGTAACTCAATATAAAACGTCAGTGACCATGTTTTGTACTACTTGTATAGCCTATTTGGATAAATGGAAGCAACACTTTGAAGATTCGCATGCGTTTGGGTGGGTATTGCTAAAAAGAACCGCTGTGGTCAGATGTTGAAACTCATTAACTGTTTTTCAAAACAACACCCTGATATTATATAAATGATTCGGAACTTTTGATGAAATCGTGTGCATTAAAAATAGTAGTAAAAATAAATAGTTTAATGAAGTTTCTGTTGCTATTGACAAACAATATGTCGAGCTTTTTAAGCACTTCAAGAGTGAAGATATACCACACAACAATATATTCAAAATTGTTGAAATGCAAGTGTTTACCGGGATCCAACGCCGCGGAAAGATTTTTTCTGATATGAATAAAATTTGGACCAGCAAAAACTAGCCTTACTGTAAGAATTTTAAAGGACTTTAATAACAAAACATAATTTTGTTGCCCAGACATTTTATGGATTCAAGATGTACGCCCGTGTCAGCATTTTCCTACCTTTGCCTGTCTGAAAGGTGTACGCCTGTTCAGTCTATTGTCCTTCTAATTAACTAAAGGGCGTACGCTCGTTTGATTAATTGATCCTATCCTACCGCCAAATGCCTAGCATATACACGACCCTAAAACCTGCAGACAGATAATCGCATAATAATCTCCAAAAAATCCAGTCAGATTATACTATTAAAACCGTTATGAATCCTGTATATCAGTCATTAAATACGAAACACCCTGCGTTCCGTATCCAGAATACTTGATAAAGTATTACAACCCGCTTCCTGAAGGGATAATTAAATTCCCTTAATTTATACGAAACACTCTGCGTTCCGTATCCAGAATACTTAATAAACGTATCGAAAATCGTTTCCTAAAGTGGTATGCATAAATTATACCTATACCAATGTTCTATAAAGTACGAAATTCCTATCTTAATTCTCAAAATAATCCGGTTCCTGTAAATTTTATTTAGCGATAAGAATAAATCACAAATTGAAAATAAACTTTAAAACTTTATTATAGTACAAACATAAACGAAATTATCACTGTAAAAAGTGGTAGATAATAACCACCAACTGTGTCTTATTTCGTTCACATCTTTATTGTTTCCGATTCCGTTATTTCTTGTTCCATTTTATTGCATAATTAAAGTAATTATAGCAAAACCAGAAGTTAAATTAAAGTTACGTAAATAATATGCGATACTATACTACTACTATACAAAATCAAAACCATTCCCTTGTTATTAGTTCCCATTGCACTCTTCTAGGAATAAATTTATATAAATACTGGTGGTATATCCATATGTTGGCTACTTTAATCATTAATACAAATTCATAGAATTTATGATAAACAGAGAAAATATTAATTTCTTTTTGATATAAATTGCAAATTGGTTTTCGTAAATACTTCAATTGATCTAAATATCTAAAGAGAGTTTGGTGAAATAATTAAACAGCCGATTAAATATTTTGAATGACAAAATAAATTAGAGTATCATCCCGCGTTATTACTAATTAACGATACGCAGAGATTAAACACCTGCCAGGATCCGCTCTTTGTTATATATTTTTATGTTATGTTGAAAAATTTAAATAAAATTTGAATTTTTTATAGTGTTCTAAATATTGAAAATAGTAAAAATATACTAATAAAATTATGCAATTTTATAAAAATTTCCGGAACCAGACATAAGGGCACGAAGAAACGGCCGTGATAATATTCGCACAGACAAAAAAGATTGCCAAAGTAAGCGGCATTAAGCCAGGACAAAAGGTGCAGAACCACCACATGGGCGCGGTCGAGTTAGCTTATGGAGGTAGGCAGTTGATCTACCATTTTTATTTGCAACAATGGTTACATTTAACTTAAATCGACATGCCTAGACAATTTTTGTGTTCATTCCGTTTTTAAGAAGTAAACTTTATTGCGATTTTATTCGATCAAAAATTGGACGACTATCCCGGTAAAAAAAACATCTTCCTTGAATCTTACAAAATTACATTTGGATGAAGGTAGTTAAAAGTGGGTACTATGGAATTAGTGATGCGGAGCATCGGATTTTGGAAAAATTTGAAATAAAATTTGATTTTTTGTTATAGTGTTCTAAATATTGAAAATAGAAAAAAAAAGAGATACAGATAAAAACTATGCAATTTTATATAAAATTTCCCGGAACCAGACATAAGGGCACGAATGAAACGGCGCGTGAGCAACATTGTCACATAGACAAAGAAAGACGAGGCCATATAGGCGCGAGTCATATAGACGCCAGGACTGAAAGGTGCAGAACCACCACATGGGCGCGGTCGAGTTAGCTTATGGAGGGGTAGGCAGTTTATCTACCATTCTTTATTTTGTAACTTGCGTCGCTGTACTGTCATAATTAAAAGCTACATGGCCTAGACAATTTTTGTGTTCATTCCGTTTTTTAAGAAGTAAACTATATTGGAGCCGACTTTCTCATTGTCAGTGTCAAAGTGGACGGAGATGCAAATTTGATATTCTTTATCCGCAACAACTTCAAAAATTTAAAACCGTTTTGATTTAAATTTGACACATGTGCTTAAGGCTTAAATGTCTAGAGTGCAATAATTTTTGGTAGCGATCAAGGAGAGACGTGAGAAATAAAAGGGGTTAATATTTATTTGTCCGAAGTAACTAAAAAATTAAAATATCGATTTAATTCAAATTTTACGTTAGTGTTTGAAATTTAGTGAATTTTGTTTCATCAACGCATAAAAAGAAAGAAAACTGCATTCACTATTCTAGGTAAAGGTCTTTTTGAGTATGTAGTGATGCCGATGGGTCTTACAAATCGTCCTCAGACATTACAAAGATGTATGGAAAGAATATTCAGTCCCTCTCTTTTAGGCGAGCAAGTGTTTGTATATTTAGATGATATTATAGTTGCCTCTCCAGATTTTCAGTCATATATCGATACCTTACATAAAGTTGCCGTTACCCAACGATTAAAGGATGCCGGATTCACAATTAATCGTGAGAAATGCCAATTTTGTCGACCTTCTCTTACATTTTTAGGTTTTGTTGTTGATCACATGGTCTTCGTAATGATCCCGAAAACGTTTCAGAAATTGTTAACTTCCCTACTCCTAACAATACTACCGAAATATAGCGTGTTTGTGGTCTTATAAGTTATTACCGTAGATTTATTAAGAATTATGCCTAACTTTCAGCTCCGATAGCTTTTCTTTTGAAAGGAAAAGCTAAAAGTCAAACTATTAATGCACTAATGAAGCCGAATTCTCGTTTCAGGAAATTAAAAAGCGAATTACCTCTGCTCCCGTTCTTCTGTCTGCTGACTTCGATAAGAAATGTTACATTCAGAATGACACCAGCGATTTAACTGTCGGTGCAGTATTATTTCAGGAACATGATGGTTCTGAACACCCACTTTTGCAAGTCGTACATTAACTGCTGCTGAGAAGAAGTATGCAGCTACAGAACGAGAACTTCTCGGAAATATTTTTGGTATTGAACACTTCCGTGGTTACGTTGAAGGTACAAATTTTACCGCCATTACCGATTGTGCAGCACTTAAGCGACTTCATAACCTTCAGGAGCCAACTGGTCGATTAGCTAGGTGGAGTTTGCGTTCTGGTAAACAAAATATTGTTGCAGATGCGTTGTCTCGTACAGTATCTTCTCTTGATATGTCAACTTTTAGTCCCGATAAATGGTATAAAGATATGATTGAGAAAGTACAGTCCAGTCCAGATCAGTATTCAAATTTTCGTGTACATTATAATTATTTAAGTATCTTCCGTCTACGTTTCCCGTTGAGTCGAATATCTCTGATTGGTAGCTAGATAAACGTGATTCTGTATTAAAAGAATGTCATGATGATCCTTCTGCTTCACATTTTCGAAAGCTATGGCTCGAATAACTGAGAAATATTATTGGTCTAAGTTAAATTTATCTGTTGGTAAATACATTAAGTCTTGTAGTGTTTGTGGTGCTCATAAAGCAGAAAATTTAGCAAGAGCTGGATTGATGGGTAAAGAGAAAGGTGTCTGTTTTCCCTTCCAAATGGTTAGTATGGATATTATGGGTCCCTCTCCTCTCGTTTATGAGCTCCAGGATTTGAATGGAAAGAATATTGGTCAGTTCCATGTCAAAGATTTGGAACCCAATTGTTCAAATTTTGAATAAGTTTCAATTGTCTCGTCGTGTTTAGTATTCTTTTTGGTTAATATTGTTACAGTTTGATTGAGAGTGTGTCTGTGTTAAGCTAATGTAATAAGGTTGTCGTATGTATGGGTGATGGTAGTAACACAATCTGGATCGTAACTCTTGAAACAACTTGTTGCTTAGTTTAGGATTCTTCCGGGTCTTATTATTGTTTTTCCTTGTGACTGAGTGGCATGTGTAACGTGCCAATTCTTGGCTATTGTTACCTTAATTTGTTTTTAATTCTTGGCCAGCGTTACCTTAATTAAGTTTCGAAATTTGCCTTATTATTGATAAATATATTTACATTACATTACTATCTTTAAGCATTTCCTTTTTTTTTCAATAATTAAATTTTAGTATATGCCAATATTTTTTCTTTAGTCTACATAATTACGAATCCTTTTATTTACATTTTTGTAAATAGTACAGATTATAAGCTTATGTAGTTGTGCTGAATATAGTAATTTTAGAATCGTAAATCTTTGCGAGAAATATCGTTTTAGTTATGTTATGCTGATATTATTCAGACATTTTGCTTTATTAAATATGCATATAAATACAGTTGTTTAGTGTTTACTCAGATTACCCTAGGATGCATAACATGGGCCTGGCAGGCCCGTTGATGTTGTTTTATAACTCTGAAATTCATTTACTCAGGGAATTTTACTTTTAGGAATGCCTTGTTGGTTTATATATTAATACATTTTTATACCAACAGACCTAAATATGCAACAATATTTAAAAAAATTTTTTTTACTTTACAGAACAAAGGCCCCTGAGGCCCATTCTGTTTTTATCGTAAAAATAGTTTCTCCCGATACATCTGAACTTATATACGTATTAGTGGCTTTGTATAAACCTGTATTTGCAGGTTGCGGCTTTCATAATTAGAATGATATATAAGCGCAATTTCCACCAGATGCATTTAGTTGCACTCAGATAAGCGTTTATGTTACAACTAGAATGGCGTCGCGTAGACTAAAACATAGAGTTGGTGATGATAAATTTGAAGAAACTGCTTTAGCATGGGCCAATGAATCAAATGAGGAGCCATCCGGTGAAAGCGAAGTTGAATCAGAAGATAATATAAACGTTGACGAAGATTTTAGAGATGTTGATAATTATTCAAGCGCTAGTGATGATTCTGATGGTGATAAGTTGAACGATCCTCTTAGCACATCCACAACTGACAATTCGGCAGTTTCTCGATCATCTAATTGTTATGTTGCTCCGAGTGGTTTAGAATGGAATATAGATCAGCCAGCAGCAAGCAAAATAGAAACACAATATTGTCCATCGAACTCCTGACTTGGTAAGAAAGCGCATGTTTCTACACCAAAGAAGCGTTGTTTTTATGACTAATCAAATTTTACAAGAAATAGTAAATTGTACGAATTTAGAAGGAAACGAGTGTCGTAACAAATCAAAGGATTGGAAATGTTGATTTACCAGAACTTCGTGCTTTTCTCGGCTTACTTATTCAAGCAGTAGGAGAACGAAGTAGGACGTAGTGTCGAACTATTTTCCCAAGAATTTCAAATCCCGTATATCGAGCAACTATGGCAGTTTCAGTTAGAATAATATATATATATATATATATATATATATATATATATATATATATATATATATATATATATATATATATATAAGGTTTGATGATAAGAGAAGTCGCAAGATACGTCTAGAAACTGACAAATTAGCGATGATATCTTATATCTGGCAGCTTTTCATTGAACAGTGTCAGGCGTGTATTATTCCTGATCAAAAACGTGACAATCGATGAGCAGCTTGTTGGTTATCGAGGTTGATGCAAATTTATACAATACATGCCTAAGAAACCTGCCAAATACGCCTTCAAGGTATTTTGGTTGTGTGAATCCAGCTCGGGATATGCTATCGATGGCATGATTTATGCGGGACGACAACCTGGTGAACTACCGCAAAAAAACATTAGTGAGTAGTGTTCATAATTCCGGGCTAAAACTTACGATAGATAATTTCTTTACAAGCGTTCCACTAGCTATATATCTGCTGGATAAGGACATTACAGTTGTTGGTACACTAAGGCAAACCAAACGAGACATTCCAAAAGAACTAAAATCGTCAAGAGATCGTCCAGTATGTTCATCACAGTTTTGTTTTAGAAACAATGTTACTATGGTAAGTTACGTGCCTAAGAAAAAGAAATGCATCACGATACCTCTGTCAACGACAGTTGCAAGAAGAAACCAGAGATAATTTTATATTATAACCAAACGAAAGGTGGAATAGATGTCATGGATCAGATGGTAACAACTTATACTTGCAAGAGACAAACTAAACGTTGGCCATTAGCATAACATCGTCGATGTATCAGCTCTCAACGCACATATAGTTCTTTCCAAAGAGCATGCCAACTACAACCAAGGGATGACTCATAAACGGAGATTATTTCTGAAAGATTTGGTCAAGGACCTGGTGTTGCACCTATGCAGAGGAGGTCTACAGATCCCAAACTACGAAAAAGTGTTTTAGAAGCAATGAAGCATTTTATTGACATTCCTGGTCCGTCGTGAGTTCAACAAGTAACTGAGTTCAAGAGAAAAAGATGTTCATTCTGTCCAACAAGCATTGACTGTAAAAGCAAATTAATTTGTGATACATGCAAAAACAATATTTGTAATGAACACAGTGTTAGAGTATGCACCATTTTTTCGTATATTTAAGATTTTTTTCGTTTATTTTATATTTTTGTAATCATGTAGTTCAATAAATAACTTTGCAATACTGCAATATAATTCGAATATTACTTATATTTACATCTACAAAAGGAGCGAGCCTCCCAGGCCCATGTTGTGTAAAGTCGTATATCGAATATGTTCTGCATCCTAGGGTTAAGGTACAACTTTCTTAATTTTTGTTGTATTTTAATTATTATACCTATAAATTGAGTGGCGTCCAACAAAAAAATGCTAATACTGGTTATCTCTACGGATACATCTCTGCCTCCCTCACGACCTGTTCAAAATGAGTTCTCAGTTACAGTAAGTTTGTACCTCACTGAGCTAGACCGTGGAACAATTTACCTTTTGTAATATAACAATCAATGGAGCATAATTCTCTCGATGACCAAAAGTCAGATTCTCTAGTCCATGAGTGGTCATAATTTCGGTCCCACGTTGTCCAAAACCTACGTTTATACACCAATTTTATTGTAGACGCGGAAAAATGGTTTCTCCTTAACACAACGCTAAATTCAATAATTCCTAAATACATGACATATGTGACGAATCCAAATTTATAAATCAATTGTCTTAGAGTCACGGCTAATAAATTGACTCGACCACCAACAGGCAAATTCTGTGATACATGCATGCTGGTCAGAATTTGGACCAAACGTATCCAAATTGTATATTTATACACCAATTTCGTTAGAGTTGTAGTAAAGTGAACTGCCTTGATGACCAAAAGCTAAATTTTGGGGTTCGTAAGTTTGGTCATCATTTGGGTTACATGTTGCCCAGAATCTATTTGATACACGAATTGCGCGTTGAACACGGAAAAATGGATTGCCTCGATGACTAGGTAATGTGTTTTGGTTAAAATTTGGGCTGAATGTTGCTCAAAATTTAGATTTACTCACCAATTTCATGAGGCTCGCAGCAAAATGGATTTCCTCGATGGCCAAGATCCAAATTTAGTTATCCATGTATGTAATGTAAATCAAGTTTTGGGCGACTTTGGTCCAAACTGATGAAAAATTCCAAAAAAAAAAACAAAATTGTATTTCCCTACCACCACATTTATTACGTAGGTAAATTTATCGCCATGCTTAACTAAAAAATTGCTGCCCAAACAACTTTAACTTCATTAATTGCCGGTCTAGGTAATAGGTACGTTGCGTGCAATAATAAAGAATACTGTACAAATTTTAACAACATTGAACACATTATAAATCACTTTTATTAATTTATTATTATAAACACAAAGTGCATCAACTATGGTTACGTATAACATACGGATGAAGCATCAAGAAAATGTATTCTACAAACATTATGGTATTAAAAACAAGAAATATTTTTTCGCCCTTCCGGTTCGGCGCTTATTTATCCTGCGCTTATTTGGCTCGCGTCTAAGTCCTTGCGCCTGTACAGCTAGCGCCCTTTAATGGTAAAAAATATAATATTCAATTAACTTTAGCGTAAAATGTATCTAATACATTAAAAAATGCTGTGGTTGTAAAGTTTAGCTTAAAATTTATTAAATATTGAAAGATAAAGAAGGCTAATGTTTAAATTAATACTGAAACTTTACCAAAAATAAACTATTGTAAATACTGTTAAACGACTGATTAGATTTTTATTAATTTTAACTTTATTACACACTTAAAATAAATACAGCTTATTATATGAATAAACCGTTTTCTGTCGATGCAACTCGCTAAGTAATCCTAATCCTATTCTAAATCGAACATCGATCCCTACTCAAAATGGTCTATAAATAAAACTGACTAACAAAACTAAAATACCATTATGTTTAACAATACATAGTTCTCATTCAATGTTAATGTCAACCATCAATTTTTAATACAAAAATATAAATGCTTCTATGTATAAAAGGTTCACATATCTAAAATCTTAACTGTGGCTGTCGCAACCATATGACAACGCGAGAAACTGATCGAATATTTTAGGTTATATTTAAGCGCGGTTTTGGAGCGCGCCGTACTGACTTTTACGCCTATTATTTTACCTGCCTTTGCGGGCCTCCCCCAGTGGCGTAAATCGCAAGCCCACGACGTCTGCACTGCGAGCGGGGTCAGGCCGTGAAGGGCGCAGCAAACTTTTGCAATTATTACATTAAATATTTTTTACTGCAAGTATTGCACCTAAGGATTTTTATTGCATTTTACAAACCCAACAATTCTCAAACTGTTCATATTATTTACACTTGTAGCGATTAATAAATTAAAACGTCAACATGAGATAATACAGAAGGCATTTAGATTAAAATAATAGCGCTTTCTTTCCATCACTTTTCATTTGAACGATGTTTTCGTTGTACAGGATGCAAATTTAACTTTTTAAAAAGTATACTTGAATCTCATCCTTTTAGTAAACTGATGGTTTGTATAATTTTGATTGGATTCTTCGGTTACGCTAACGAGATGTTTTGATTATTTTCACTCTGTTACGATTTCTTAAACAATTTTATTTTTTAATGAGATAAAATAAATCTACAGCATTAATTAAAACAATTAATATTAATGACAAGGACAAAATTAAATGTACTAACGTTGTAGGTAGCGGACCGCGAAAATTTTATTATTGTAATAAACGTTTGTCAAATTGCCATTGTTATCGCGCTAGAAAAGATAATTAGTGGATTTCTAATATCTTCGTAATACGTGGTAATTTGCTAATGTTTTCGGAATATTTTATTTTATGGTTTATGTAAGAAATGTAGGAATGTATGTAATTGATATTTTTAGTGAAGGTTGAACAGAAAAAGGAAACGTATATTAGGGTAGAGAAACAGGTGTTCTGCAGAAACCGGTGTGACGGATTTTTGAAAATTTTGATGTAACAATGACACTAGTTAGTAATTAATTACTAACGTTACACACTGCAATCAAATACGTCTTTGTTTGGCACTTGGAAACTCGAGACCTAAATGTAGGGTTTGTTACGGACGAAAGCATATTTTTAAAATTAAGAGGTCGTCCAATAATTAGCATGAAACTGTTCCAACGTAAATTAATGTTTCTTATTTTTTATGATTTTCGAGAGTAGACATGGTTAGTAGAAACCAGAGGGGAAGGCAGTTGCTGTTGAAATTTTGATTGAGCCGGACCTTTGATTTATTTTAATTGGAAACTCCCATTGTAAACAGTTTGTCTTTAAAATATTTCGTGCGTGTACATTTTCTTTTGAATTAGCCAACACTAATTTGTCTTTTCTTTCAGTTGTTAGTTGTAATGTGTTTTTCAAATATTAATCTATAAATAACAGTGACCCTTTTTGAAGTTAAACGGCGTATGTTAACGATTTGCGTCTGTGATCAATTAAAGGAATTCAAGTGTAAGTAAGTAGGTATTTTTATATAAATAAGACTGGCAACAGAATTTTATTTTTGTTTTGATTGTTGTATAGATGAATGTGTAACCTGAGAAAGGGGCGCTGTATTTTTTCTAACGTACTCAAACGTATATACCGGTCACGACGTTATGATCATTTATAACCCTTCTAAGGCTTTGTTTTAATGAGTTTTTTTGTCAGTTTGTTAAGTAGAAATATACGTAATTTCTTGTAACTGTACCTATGTATTTTATGCTATAGTAGCCACTAAACAATTGTGTATGTGTAAATTCCTTGTCTATTTTCTATTGTCCTTGCCTTTACCTCATTATCACCTGTACAATTTTACTGTCATTGTATTTTATATGTGCCGTAATTTGCGTTATTGTTTTATGTGCGTATTTACTTAAAGACCGGCATGATTGGTTTTAAAGGGCCACATGTTTGGTATTACGATTTTATTCTGATTATTTATTTCTGACACAATTGTGGGTGTGACTGCATGGGTTTTTATTGTGTTTATGTGTAACTAAACTACTTTTTATTTATTTTTCTCTTAATGTTATAATTTTGTACGCACTTTAACCTGATTGAATGGTGTTTTGTTATATATTTGACCCTTTCATTGTCTTTTTGTGTTATTTGATTTATTAATGTACTACTTGTGCCATTTCTTATTTATGAATAAAGTGAGTTTTATTGGTGGTTCTTTCCCACAATAGTATATTAATGGGCTAAACCACCACTGCGCAAAGCTCATTAATTTTAATTTGACTAGTTTCATTGTTTACCTGCCCTTCATGATGCAACACTTACTCATCCAGCCTATCTAATTCAAATAGCACAGCGTACCTACCACTAGACTGCCACTTCGTTTGATCGGATTTGAGGTTTGCAAGTAATTAAATATAAGACTTGCAAATAAATTCTAATCTCTTAATTGTCAGGAGAGTCCATGTAAGGCAAGCAATTAATTTGAGTAATAATCACATTATTGTCAGTAAAGTCAAGATAAATCACTTAGCGATTGTTTTGTTCTTGAAGTTGCATTCTTGCAAATAAGTTAAAATTACATTTTTCAAATTAGGGCACCTGGGGGACGCTACAACGCTACTATCACAAATTTTAATTAAGGCGAGAGTTTAGCTGCATGTGTATGTCGAAAGCAATATCATTGACTTTTACAAAGTCCCCTTTTATTTATAAATATTAAATATATATATCAACCTTTGAGAATTAAAAAAAAAACAAACTTATTGTTCGGAAAAATTCTCCTAATGAGTAATCTTTGTAAGAAAATGGATCGTCGCGTCAAACCTCGAAGTTTTGCTTCTGAGACTACAGAGGGAATAAACTAGTATCGCATTCAACCGTTTCCGGTCGGGCCAGCTTCTTCGAATTTATTGGTTGCTGTTTCCACTTTCCTGTACTCCCATTCACTCGTTGCGAATGTGCACATGCGGTCCGCTAAAATCTTGCCTTAAACGTTTTGTGTTTACCGCGTTCGAAAATGCAACTTTTTGTTCTTTTTATAATTGAAAATTAAATGTTTTTGAAAATATTTCGATTTAATCTAAATTCCTCTGTACTTTCTTCCCTTGGTCCCTTGGTCGATTCATTTATTATTGGGACCATATATTCTCATTCCTGCGGACTGTTCAGGAGTCCAATGTCTCTTTAGTTCTGTGTCATCTATATTAGTGGGATTAGATTGCTTTTTGTATTGTAGCACATACAATGAATTCAGTGTGTTACGTTGCGGCAAAAAGGATATATTATTAATAAACGTATATTATTTTCTTTGTTTGGGTGTGGTGTATTTGATCCATTTTTCCTGGGTCATTAGCTGTGGTCGTCGATTTTATCTTACGATATAAGGAATATCATCTAGAGGTTCCCAAATTCTTCAGGGAGAAAGTTCTGTGTGAGGATAGCTGGTGGGCGCTTGAATTTATTTTTGGTATTTTTCCTGTAGGATCTTAGGTATCGATTGCTTGTAACAGAAGTGTATAGAGTACGGAGGATGTTTTTGGTGATTTCTGTTTCCCCGAATATCCTACGGTGTGTGTAATTTGATAGCAGTGTTTTGAGTCGTTATTTGATAGGTGTAATGTTGGCGTGTTTTCGTTGGGTGTTCTGTAGTGTAATATGCATCTCGTGGAAGGATAACTAAGTAGAATACCATCCATCATCGTAGAAATCAACAAAAAGGTCAGACGTTTTTAATCATACTTTTCACTCCTGTAACCTCAGTTCCTTTCTGCTCCTTTCATTACTACTAAAATAAGAAAAAAACTACTGGAATAACCCCTTGCTTTCACTAAAATATTATTTACCTTTAAATCTGCAATAAATGTAATACGTAACATTTTACGTACATACTTATTACAAATCCAAAAGTCACATAACTTAATTTACTTTTATACTTTATAAGTTAATCTTAATGCATTTTGTAAGATTTTGCTTCTTATATACATATGCCTTTATGGAAAAAAGGTATATATGTGTATGATATTTGATTTAAACAAATCATTCCTGTAGTCCAGATACCTTGATAATCCGACAATGACCAGAATAATATGTGTTATCCGGATTACTGAAGTTGTACTGTACAAAAATTTGAAAGTTATAGTGTCACTGCGATTAATTAGGTTGAGTCTGATTCAGAAAAGAGAAAAACTGTTATTTCCCAATGTATGAATAATTCTAAATGATGTTTAGCATTGGAATGACCTTTGAACGTGAGAAATTTAGCAGTTTTAAATTTAAATTTATTGTATGGAAATTCAGAGTATGAAATCAGAGATGACAACGTCTTTCCGCTTGATATCATTACACCTACAGTAAAAAGCATATCAAATGTGTCGTTAAAATATAGGCCAACAGCTAAAATTACTATAAGATTTAACTAGAAAAATGTCAACACCAGGACAGCTGTTTTTGGTAAGTAAGGATAAAGTTTCTATATGGTGGATATTGAATTGATCCCAGGTGTACTTTCGTTTTGGTTATCTTTGGAATAAAAAACTCTTTGTTCTATTTTCTAATGGAGTATATCTTTAATATTAAAATTATTGTTATTTACTCTATTTATGTATTATACTTACAGGGTATACCTTTTTTATCTCACATTAGCAGTATCTCAGAAACCGTTATTGCAATCAATTTCACAAAGAACAATCGCACTTTAAAAATAGTAAAAAAATATTTTTGATTATTTTTCTAACAATCCTATCAGCCAAGTAGTAATGAGAAAGAAATTGATTGATCTGATTACACTAGCAATCTTTCCAGACTAAAGAGCAAGTTCTTACAGCGATAATACAGGTGAGAATAAAGGAAAAAAAATTCAACAATAAACTGTATTAATAATAATTATTATTTATAACACAATTACTATAAACAACTAGCCGTACCGCGCGCTGCTGCGATCTCAGAATGGGGGAGAGGGGTATATTTAAATTTTGTGATACACGTGTCTCATAATTATTCGAGTCAATCGACCCATGGAATAAAAAAGTTAAAAAACTCAACCTGTCATTTTACTTAGTGGAATTTCGAAAATCCTTTCTTAGTGGATACCTACACTTCAAAAAACACATCTGTCAAATCTGTAGGACCAGCGGTTTAGACTGTGCTTTGATATATCAGTCAGTCACTGAGTCAGTCATGACTTTGAATTTTATATACACAGATTACCTATTAAGATTGCTACAAAAATTACTAATCAATAACCTAAAGTTAATAATACCTAAAGTTAAAGTTAAATTGCTCTCTAACTTGATTTGAGTCTAGGTTGATTTCTTTGTTTTGGTACTTCACACAAAACTGCTGCATTAAGTGAACATTTAACCAATTTGGTGTATTCACAGTTCATTAGACATTACAACTCCGTTGTAGTACATGGTTACTGAAGCTGGATACACCATTACGTCACTTTTGTTTCATGTAGACAGAATGAACTAAAATAATTCGTTATTCTCTTATTCTGCTTAACGCTAAAACAGTCATATAAGCGATATTAGCGAATGGAAGAATAAAAATTAATTATTCCAACACCATGTACAGATACCAGTGGGTTAATAATCACAAATAAATGCACTCTCGCATTCGCGGTGAGATAAATGGTAGGTGTGAGAGAGAAAGTATGAGGATTGCAGCCGTGTTACGAATTAGGTTATCACGTTTTTCCGGGAGATTTTACCAATTTTCTCTTCATAAAAACCTTCCTCAGACTTCAACCATTACTCGAAAAAAATTGGCAGAATTGGTCCAGTCGTTCTCGAGTTTTGCGCTTAGCAACACATTTAGATTCATTTTATTTATATAGATTTGGGGTCTTTCTTCGTTTTGTTTTCAATGTTCCTGCAATTTCTCTGGATTGTCTTGTTGAACCAAACTCGTGATAGGAATCTTTGGTAATTTTGTCAGTCAGAATTACTCATAGCCGTTGTCTTTAGAAATTTTCGTCACAGCAACTATTTATTCGTGATCTGACTGGCAAAATTACCAGCAAGATTCCTACCACTTCCATTATATACTTCACACCAATACTTTTTAACCAATCAAAATGGATTTTTTTTGACAGGTTACCTTGGTAACGCAAGTATTTTATCGGAAATGTTTGTCTCTACGGTAGGTAATCAACAGCGAATTATAGTTGACATTATTTGACATAATGACAGAATAATTGATTTGACAATTTCTTTATTTAAACATGTTTACACTTCGCGAAAACGCATTTAATTTTTTTATAAACTAAAATTTTGATATTACACCTCACATAATTAAGGTGTTTTTTGTATTATTCTGTCACCTCCTTCTTAAATTATTTTGAACGCAATGTGGTGTAACATTTGTTTACCAAATACCACGTGAGGTTAAATTAAATCCGGAATTTTTTTCTCGCTCATGAATATCCCTTGTCTTCGACTCATGAGATATTTATCAGCACGAAAAAATTTCCGGAAATAATTTAACCTCTTGTGGTATTACTAGTGAAAATTTCAGACCTCTACTTTAAAACCAATAAGATGCCTTTATTTTGACGTGTTACCATGGTAACCAGAAGAAATTTTTTAGTCGATATTTAAGGGGAAATTTTTTTTGCAGTTGAAAAGGTAAACGTACATGATCTTCACATTACCATCTTATCTATTTTCTTTACAACCGCTTTATAATGCACACTGTGTCCCATTTTGCGTGAGAATGCAGGGTTTCTCGGCTGTTAATAATGATAGATCATTGTGGTTCGTGAACCGTTGCTACTTTTTTGTGAAACGTTTAATGCCATCAAAGTATTTTTTGAAACTCATTTGCATTTTAATTTACAGAGCGATTTTGAAAATTTGTATTATTTGGGGGCACCCTGTATCTCTACTATTGCAAAAGTTATCAAAAAGGCAAGAACGTTAACTGATAGATATTTTTGCGAACAATTCATTGGCGTACTCAAAACATTTTTGTACGGTACCGTTTTCAAGGTATAACCCAATCTTATACTTTTTTAATGGAACACCCTGTATATTTATAGCCCGTTAAATTTGTTATTTTTTTCTCTTTAAAATGATGTCTAACATTATATACTTATATTTATTATTAATCTCCGAAATCATTAAAAAACTGTTAAATATTAATTTTTTATAGGTTGGCTATGATATAAAAAACTAAACTTACTTGAATACTCAATTAATCATAAAACATAAATAAACAAATTTACAGTTTGAAATACTGACTAAAATATAATTAATAAAACTGTTCAAAGTGATCACCATTTTCTCGTACACATAAATCGCATACTTTTCGTATTCTTCTTAACGCGTTTGACAGTTTTAGGGGTGATGCATCTAAATCGCGAAACGCCTGCTCTCTTACTTCACGAAGTTCGTTGATATTATTGTGACGATTTTTGTATATTGATTTTTTAAATATGACCATACAAAAAAATCCAAAATTAACAATTCTGGTGACCTTGCAGGCCATCGAATTGACCCATTTGTTCCAATCCAACGATCATGGAAGTTGCGATTCAAAAGTTCTTTTACTATTCCAGAATTGTGAGCAGGGGCTCCACCTTGTAGAAAGAATATTGAATTTCGGTTAGCCACCGGCACATCATCTAATATTTGGGGCAAAATCTCTTTCTAAATATCCAGATATTTGTTTGATGTGAGCCCTCCTTCAAAAATATAATAATAAATATGCGTTCCAAATATGAAACGGGAAACACTAAAACCGAATCTTCCCTGTTGATGGCGTTCAACAGTAATGTGTTGATTTTCCTGGCCTAGTGTTATGCCTATTAAAAACTCCAGCGCTGCTGGCATAGGCTTCGTCTGACCCAATCACATTTCGTGCAAAATTATTATCAATTCTACATTGTTCCAAAAACCAGTTGCAAAAAATGATCCTTCTCCCTGGATCACCGGGATGTAAACGTTGAACTAGATTTACCTTATATGGTTTAAATTTATGTTTACGTAAAATTCTCTGAGATTTTGTTCCTGTTACCCCTGTTTCGTCTCAATTTTTCTGCACGAAGTTTGGGGGACTGCTTGAATATATACCAAAACGTTTATTTCCTGTTCCCCGACGATTATCCTTATTGTAGTTTTGTGATGTAAACTTTGTCTTTATGTATGTAGAACTGATGTAAATTCTAAATAACAAAACTTATAATAAATATTATGTAAAACTATTAAATTTATTAACTACTTCTACCTGTTCAAATACATTTCTAAAGCTTCTGACATTGTCATTGCACTGATTTAAACATTTTATTACATCATACTTTCAGGGTTTGAAAATCTTTCTATTTCAGCTTAATTTTAAATACAAAAATTTGAATATTAAATTTTTGGACAGATTCAACCATATATGTGTATATTTTCAGTGGTTTCTCTAACCACTTGATAAATGTGTTATTATTATAATGAATTTAATAAAATAAAGTATTTATAACTTTTGGATACTTACCACAACAAATGGAAATAGATAATTAACTACTTTTTTTTATTTTTAAAGCAAAAATATTAAAGAGAACGACAAATAGCATGGTCAACTTATAAAAATTAATATTTTACAGTCTTTAATGATTTCGGAGATTAATAATAAATATAAGTATATAATGTTATACATCATTTTAAAGAGAAAAAAATAACAGATTTAACGGGCTATAAATATAGAGGGTGTTCCATTAAAAAAGTAAAAGTTTGGGTTATATCTTGAAAATGGTACCCTAAAAAATGTTTTGCGTACGCCAATGAATTATTCGCAAAAATATCTATCAGTTACCTTTTTGATAACTTTTGCAATAGTAGAGATACAGAGTACCAAAAATTTTCAAATCGCCCTGTAACTTAGAATGCAAATAGGTTTCAAAAATATTTGATGGCATTAAACGTTTCACAAAAATAGCAACGGCTCAACCCAAGCTGCTTATTAATAGGCAGAAACAGATTCACCCAAAATGGGACAAGTATTTCTCAATAATATGAGATTTCTGCAAATTAACATGTTTATTTATTATTCCCTACTGTAATTTAACATAATACACAAACTGCACAATTTGTTTAATTGTGCATTAACAAATTATATTTGAAACGTAGGATTTACATACATAACAAAATTTAAATTTTCTTTGAATTTTTCTAACACATCCTTTCTTTTTAATGGTGAATAGGAGGGTGACAAATTAATGAGATGTGTGTTAAAACATATGTAATATTTCGAAACAATTTTGTTTAAATTTCTTCTAGGCATAAAGCCATATTTACTTCACCTCTCTGTTCACAATCTTTGATTAATTCTAATATTAAATTAGAATGGAATATTTGCATTATTTGCAATAGTTACTTAAATTATACTTTTCAAAAAGCACAGAACCGTTTAAACAAAGGTGATAAATCATATGTCAACAACAATACCTTGGCCGGCTTTATAACCAGTGCAATTAATTTAAAATTTCACGTTTCACTTGTAATTTTATTCCAAATTTTGGTGTGAAATTATTTTCTTGCCGAATACCACCCGAGCGTAAATTATTCCTGGAAATTTTCTTCGACTCTGAATAAATTTCAAAATATTCGTGGCCTCAAAAAAATTCCGGAAATAATTTAAGCTCATGATATTATAAGTGACAATTTTTTCATGTTGTTTGATTGGATCTGTGTTTAAATAAAATGCATAAAAAGTTAGCATTGACTTGATTGTTAAGGTAACGCAGCCATTTGTCTCAATATAAACATTAAAAATTTAGCATCATCGCCATTCTAATTGCAAACGTCGAAAACTTCAACAAATCCCCAAAAAGAGAAAATGGTCATCTGCAGCTCTCAGGAAAAAAGAAATAGAACAAATAATAATAGCATGGGACTGCTAGCTACGAGCTCGCATGGAGAGGCGGAGAAGCGACAAAAGCATTGGTGCAATATTCTAGAGAAGCAATAGATCATTATGGAAATTATACTGGCAGGATAGAATATAACCCAATAATGTCTAAAACCGTACAAGGTGGATCGCGCAGATTAACTGAGCAAATTTCTAACAACAAATAAAATTGACGCTGACAAATGTCTGGTATATCTTTTTCATAAATTAATGTCAAAAAGAACTGAAAATATTCAAACTGATGGTTGATTTTTTACACCTTAATCGCCCGGTAGAACAAACTATAGAATTGGACAAACAAGCGACCAGTTAGCGTTACACAGGAACTCAGCTGTAATTGAATTCTGCAACCTTCAGTCACACATACTTCTAGGTTTCAGCATATATATATATATATATATATATATATATATATATATATATGTTGCTGATAGGGTCAATATACAGAGCCTAAAGAGTGGTAAGCCTCAATAAAGGATCAACGGATCTCGCTATTGCCTTAGATGGATGCTGGCCAAAACGAGATTTTCATCGTTGAATGGAGTCGTACCTGCCAAGTTTTGATACAAGATAAAATTATTATTGTCTGTAATGTCTAAACACTGCATTTAAGAAAAGTTGACAGAATTCACAAGAAATTTCTCGTATACAAGGATAAGTGTGCATGAATCGTATATATATAATATATATATATATAAGTTTGAAGAACTGTTTAGTTTACCTACAACTGGTTTACTTAGAGCAGTTGAGCTTTGAGACGTAATGTGGAATTTTCAACCTTCAGAATGTGGTTCTCAGCACATATCTGTTACATAATGCCACTAACAATGTTGCTGAAGGGTCAATGAACAGACGCTAATGCTCAATAAAGGATCAACGGATCTCGCTATTGCCTTAGATGGATGCTGGCCAAAACGAGGATTTTCATCGTTGAATGGAGTCGTACCTGCGGCCAGTTTTGATACAGATAAAATTATTGATGCGTCTGTAATGTCTAAACACTGCATCTGTAAGAGGAAGTTGACAGACATTCACGAAGAGAATTGTTCTGCGTACTACCAAGGATCAAGTGGTGGCATGGAAGCCGTAGATGTCAAGAAAATTTTTGAGAGATCGTTGGAGAAGAATGTGAGATACCTACAAATATTATTTAGGAGATGGTGACTACGAAAGTTTTAATGAAGTGGCCAGCACAAACCCGCACGGGGACTTAACTGTAAAAAACCAGAATGTGTTGTCCATGTACGGAACCGTATGTAAACACGATTTAGAAAGCCAAAAAGTCAATGGGAAAAACAAAGCTTTCGAATGGTAAGCCGATTGGGGTCGGTAACCGTTTGACGGACGGCGGTATACAAATGATACAAAAATACTATGGCGTTGCTAAGAGGAGAAAAGAGAAAACTGATATAAACACTATGAAGACTTCTGTGTGGGTTGAATATTTCCATTTACATTCTACTGACGAGAATCCTAATCATAGACTATGCCCCAAAGGAGTAGGATCTTGGTGCAAATTTCAAAAATACGTTGCTCAAAACAAAACGTATCAACATGATGAACCATTTCATCTTCGCAATTCTATCATGGATAAAATATCTGGAAAACCTATAGTTTCACGCATATGTGGTTCATATACCGTTGTTGTATTTGTAAATGATAAATTGATTTGATTAATACAAATTAGGGGTTCTAATATTAAAAAACTAATGTTTTCCAATATTTGTTGCCAATTGATCTCAAGGTGATTTGCAAACACCCGGTATAAAAATATTTGAAATGTTACAACCTTAAATTGTACATTAACTATTAAAGCAACTTTGTGCAAAAACTGGTTCTCACCATTGTATTAGAATTTGTAAGACAAAAAAAAACGGTCTAAGGGTAAAATTTTACATACGAATAGAAATATCTCAAAAACCGTTGAGAATCGAGACATAGTTAACCGGGAGTGGTACATAATTGAAAATATTTTAGGCAATGAGGGTGCATTTCAAAAGATAAATGTAGAAAATTTTATTCAAAATTTTATATGGTTTCTAAGGTACTAAATGTTATGTTGTCGTCAGCTTCAGGTTAACATCACATTCTGTAGATGAATATTCGTTTTTGTAGAACTTTCACTAGAGGTACTCTTCTAGAAGCCCTGATGATGAAGTAAAGAATTTCGAAAGCTTGGCAAGGAGAGTGTGCTTATTAACTAATTTGCGGTCGAGTCCTCTTATCAAATCGCTGAATATTAAATAGTACGAC
This sequence comes from Vesta saturnalis, assembly GCA_036346205.1. Lineage (NCBI taxonomy): Eukaryota > Metazoa > Arthropoda > Insecta > Coleoptera > Lampyridae > Vesta > Vesta saturnalis. Next base: position 3,629,754 of record JARFJB010000903.1, read on the forward strand.
CGTATTCTATTATATGTATTATATATATATATATATATATATATATATATATATATATATATATATATATATATATATATATACAGTATGTCCCCGGATCGACTTTAAAAGAGGGAAAATTCTCTTATTTTTGATTTCTCAGAAAATTTCATTCTTGATGATTTGCCCTGTTTGTTTTCAAACCCCCGAAACACAAATTACTTTCTATTTTACTACGGTTCTCGAGATAATATCATTTTTCTTGAAAAATTGGACTTCGAATGTTTTACCTAATTTTTAGAAGTAACTTTGGTAGGCGGATTTCATTGAAAAACACCACTGACAGAAATTGTCAAATGTGATAATTCTGTTGAACTGCAAATTAATTCATGCTAGTTTGAATTGTATGCTATAATGTTGACTTTACAACAAAGAATTTATCTAATTCAATGTTACGGTACTGGGGAAGAGTGCTACCGAGTGTTATCAGAAAATTCAACCAAAAATACCCGGAGGTTGCCATTTCGAATGCCGGAGCAAAAAACTTGGTAACTAAATTCCTTCAAACAGGCTCGGTTTTAAACCTAAAGAAGCCAAAGAAGTTGTTCGATGAAGAAGATGCTGCTACTGTTCTCGCCGTTCATTCCGGAACAGAAGTTCCAAGGTTGTCTTTAAGATTGAGGGCACTACGAATTGGGATAGGTAAATCTCATTTACAAAGAATCTTCAAGGAGAACAAAATTTTACCATTAAGCCGCAATTTAGGCAAAGTTTAGAGAACGGTGGTGAAGCCAAACGTCTGGATTTTTGTTTGGAAATGGGCAATAGAGTTTTGGAAGATTCAAATTTTCATAAACGAATAATGTTCTCCGATGAATCGACCTTTTCAACTAACGGAGTCGTTTCCTCCCAACATTGCCGTTACTGGAGTAGGACGAATCCAAACTTCCGAATTGCTAGTCGCAGACAATGTTTGAAAAAAGTTAATGTGTGGTGTGCGGTTTCGTACCATGGAATTATTGGCCCATATTTTTTTGATCAAAATTTAAACCGTTATTCATATTTGGAAATGTTGCAAAATTTTTTAACTGATAAACTGGATGAATTGCCATTGAACTTCCAAATTGAAATGTTCTTCCAGCACGATGGGTGCCCTGCTCATTATGCCGGTACTGTTCGCCAGTGGCTCAATACAGAGTTCCATGATAACTGGATAGGAGAAGAGATGGTCCCATTTTATGGCCGCCGAGAAGTCCTGATCTCACAATAATGGACTTTTATCTGTGGGGTCGTTTAAAACAAATTGTGTACAGTGAGCCATTACACGATGATGAAAAGCAATTGAAAAATAGGATACGGAATGCTGTCCAGTCCCTTTCAATCGAAGAAATAAGGCGCAGTTTCAATGAATTCAGAGCTCGCATTGAAATATGTGCGGAAAAAGAAGGAGCATTATTCGAATAGAAAATTTATAGTTCAGTTTTTTGAGAATTTCATTTCATTTTACCATCAATTGTTAAATGTATTAATTAAAACTTGTGAGACCAATTTGATTTTTCCTTTGAAACAAATCAATTTACTTCAAAAAATTACGAAAAGCGCGAATTTTTCAAGAGAAATGATATTATCTCGAGAACCGTTTGAGTTAAATAGCAAGTAATTTGTGTTTCGGGGGTTTGAAAACAAGCAGGGCAAATCAGCAAGAATGAAATTTTCTGAGAAATCAAAAATAAGAGAATTTTCCCTCTTTTAAAGTCGATCGGGGACATACTGTATATATATATATATATATATATATATATATATATATATATATATATATATATATATATATATGCACATTTAAATATTTTTAGTTGAAGTTATCTATATTATTTTATATATCCTTTATTATTGGTTTTACGTCAAACATACTCTTAGTATTTACATATATTTCCGATTGAAACCTACTTCAGTAACACGGAACTAATTAATATTTTAAAGTATGTGCAGCTGTATTTTTGGGTTTAATCTTTACGCCAGATTTATGTTGTGTTAAACGACTTTTAAAAGTAGCGGAGTAGTGCCCATATGAGCTTTAAAAAATCGCTTAACACAACATAAATCTATGTAACGATTGCAATAAAGTTTATGTCGGCACTTCTTTTATGTACAACCGGGCCATCAAATGTAATTTTGCACCCCATGCAGCGGCCGCACCATGCAATTTTGCGTCAGTTACCATTGACCGCGGACGCAAATTAGATCCCTGTCTGTTGCCGTGAGCATCGGACGCAAAATACCTTTCTGGCCGATCAGTTACTTCTAGCAGTGCGATATATGGCACAGTGTGCTGATGTTTCAACAATTTTGTATACAAATAAATCTAGGTGCATAACCTCAATCTTTTGTACCGAATTCAACGAATTATGCTTAAGGGCCAAATGCAATTAACGTTTTTTTTGTTATTTGACGTATACGCTTTGCTAGGTAAATTTTATTCTGTCCCACAACGTATCATACTGAGAATTTTAGTACTGATTGTGCTCATAAATAACCTGAATTTAATTATATATTTTTTTAACGGTTGCAAAATTTTGGGTGCACCACGGACGCAAAATGTCTTTGACGACCTTAAGATTGCCGGCCTCTGCCGCAACCGACCTCGCCCTCCAATTTTCCTTTCGGCCATTAAAGTAGCATGCTACGCCATTGGAATAGTTTTTTTCTCACTTTCAGTTCTGCAAACATTTTTATTGCATCTTCTAAATTTACTTGATCAACGATTTGTTGTTGATCCAAAATTAACCTCCAGGTCACTTCTTTTACATCAATAATTGGTTCAGGGAAGATTGAATTCGATCGAAGATTCTTGAAAAATATTTGGACAGATCTAAATCTTTTGTTTGCATTAACTTGCTTATTCAATTAATGTAATGTAGTGTTTTATACCAAATAACTACATAAAAACTTAAATCATAGAGCCCAGAGGACAGATTACATACAATGTGTCCAGAAACGCTGACATTCACCGATGGTCACCGCTCTTATTTGCCTCTATAACTAAGCACTTTGCTGTGAAAATCAATTAATTATTGTACCCCAATTCATCACATACTGTGGACTGAAGCGAACGTTCAACTCTTTTGTGAAGTCTTATAAAAAAATCGACTATTTGCAAAAATATTATGTCTGGATTCAATCCCGCAGTATTATATCCATTTGGTGTAAATAAACTTCTCAAAAATAATCATCAGAAAAATGCAAATTGTTCATGTTCATGAGGTGAACGAGAACAAAAATTGCACCAGACATACTAGTTCAATTCTAAAACATCAAAGCAAACAACTACGGCTGGGATAGTGGACAAAAAGCAGTCGTGTTATATGACTTGTGGTTACGAGCAGCGAAAGAATCTACATACCATGTTAACATTATTGTAGATCCGACAAAGAGAATTTGGATTCTCGTTTGCATTGTCAAAATCTTGTTTTAAAACGTTGTGATGCTCAAAAAACTTTAAAAGAAGTCGAGTAACGTAAAGTTTTAATACCTGTATTTTAATTATGAATGATAATCGTGAAAATTTGCATTTTCATACTGTAAAGCCATTACTATTGCTACAAGCCAATTACTCATATATAAAGACTGATGGGCACCTTAGCTAAATTTTTACTTTACTTTCTATTATATCAATTAGATACCTGTTACCACACTGACAAACAAGCGTTTTATACTTATGTATCCTGTTATTTACAAAGGAACTACTTTAGCTAAAAAACTACTTGAACTATATAACGTGAATAAAAAAGCTAACTCAATAATACGTTTACTTTCCACACTGGTACATTACAATTTGTTCTTCCCCAGGAACACCGGGAATCTGGTCTATCGGCGTTGTCTACTGAGGAGAAGGTTATTAGTAGCACACAGTGACTAGTGACTTGTCGAAACTCAACATAAAATATATTAATTTGTTTAATTAAAAATTTTACTGAATACGTCTGGTTTTAGGTGACCGTAACGGTACAATGTACTACACAAGAACACGTAGACAAAAATGCGTTTATTCTCTACTTGAAAATTGAATGCTCTCATACTAGTATTTTTTATCTTTTGTGTTATCTTATCAAAGAGAACGTTTTATGTTCAGGACGGATATTTGTGGATAAGATTCAGTCTGGATATTCTCTACGGGAAATTATACCGGGTGAAAACTTTAAAACCGAACATAGGCAGTTCAGATCGGAAAAAGGTTCTCGCAATTTGCTCCTCCCCATTTTAACCAATTTCCAATGACACCAATCGAAAGATTGTTTCCTCGTCTAATAATATCCGATTAGTTCGGAATAAAGTCGATTTACAAAAATTATAATTTTACCATGACTCTAAAAAAAAATGGAAGAATTCAAGGAAAAATTCATTATGCAGCTTGGTCACCATGAAGTTAATTTTTTTTTAATTTTTTGTGCTATGTATCAATAGTTTAAAAAAAAGAGCTAAAAAACTGTGTTTAAATATTAATAAATATTGACAATAGGTATAAGGAAAATTAGGTTATAATTAAAAATTAATTACGCAATTAAAGAAAGTGTTCAAATAAACCTCCATTTTTCATAATACAATGCCCCATCCTATTGTAGAACGAATTTGGACGTTTGCCAACTCCCTATTCGTTATCGACCTGCACCCCTTAATTACTGACTTTCTCAAAGAGTTAATGTTTAGGTGGCGGGTTTTATAAATTTGGCTTTCAAGTGACCCCACAAGAGAAAATTGCACGGTACTAAATCAGGAGATCTAGCAGGCCAATTGATTACATCTCCTCGTCTAATTCACCGATTTGGAAATAAATTATTCCAATAGTCTCTAACGTCTATTCCGAAATGATCTGGACATCCGTCGTGTTGGAACCAGATCTCCTGGTTTGGACGTGCAACTTCTTCAATTACAGGGCCAGCCTGAGTAATTAACGTCATTACACGGCCATGGCTCTTTATGGCATTGAAACTTGTATGTAAGTTTTGCAGACCCCATTCCAAGCAATAGATCTTGTACTTAGTCGAGGATTCCCAGATACCATCCCAATAACAATTTCTTAGTAATCATTTTCCCTTCTGTTGCCATTTGTTCTGCGGTATTCTATTAAACAACCGTAATTAGATCATTTTAAAACTAAAATGATTTACACTTCACTTGCTTAAATTACTGGAATTATAGATATTACCATTTACTGAGGACGATAACTGTAATTGTTATCGAAACATATAGATTTATATAAAATATAAATAGAAGAACACAAAAACACAAAAGCTAAGTATTTTAATTATGTATAATAATGATGAAAATTTACATTTCGTACTGGAGTTTTTATTTAATAAAAGGCCGGTCAACATCTATCTTGACGAGTGTCTGGTGGACAGAAACATAATCAGGATGGTTCCTTGGAGTTTACACACAGATTCAAGGGTTGGTTTTATAATAACGGGAACACGCTACACGTGATACGGGGCGACGAACACGAACCTTCAGGAATACAGGATGATTTTAAGTGAACCTGTAAGATTAACTTCAGGTCCGACGGTCAAGATAAATCGGTATATTGTCTGGCAAGGGATAGAAGAATAATTTAACATGATACTTGCTGTTTTTACTTACTGAGGGAGAACGTAAGATAAACAGGGTTTTATAGCTGGATTCCGTATGATATAAGTAATTACAAAACGGAAAGCTTACATGAGCATTAATATTATCTAATTCTGTAACAGGACTAAATATTCATAACTATAGATTGTAATATAAACCTGGTGTTAGTTTTGAACACAACTCTCTGTATTGTGTAGGTGCCGGTGGTGGCGAGTAACTGGATGCAGGTGTGTTATTTATTTTCCCAAGGGCTCGGGCTCACGACCCATGCCTATTAAGGATGAGGGGCTCGAAGGAGATGATATCCCACGTTACGGTTTTATTCAAACTGCTAAAATAGTCGGGTGCTGGGGGAGAAAGCCAAATGCGGCAAAGGCCACGAGAATAACTTCTGAAACAGGTCAGGAATATTTTATGGTAGGAAAAAGGAGAAGGCAATGTATTTCATTCATTCCCGCACCGATGGGAAGGGCGGGCTGATTTAGGTTTCCAAGCTTCTTCAGCTGCAATGATCGATTCCCAAAAAATATGCATACATTAAGTATGTACGCATCGTGGGTTTAAGACTAGGTGCGATCAGAATATGATCGGAGGAACAAAGTTAGCGGTTTGATGGTGAAGTAACAATCCCAGTATTTGCCTAACATGATGTGCGTGTACGGAATGATCATACTGCTATATGTGTATGAGGAAAACCTTATACAGGGTAGATTGTAACGATATTGGAGCTAAGCAGAGCGTTTTACAACTGACTCACAGCTCGGTCCTCTTATGATATATTTTTTTAATCGTTTGCTTCTTCTTCTTTGGGATCTTCTTTTTTCTTGCTTCTATAAAGGTCTTCATTCGGGCAGTTTAGGCATCTTCTCTCTCTTCAGCCCCGGGTTTTAAGTGTTTGTGTGTTGTGTTATATTTGTGTATTGCAAGTGGTAACAATTTTGATATTTATGATTTGTGGGAAAAGATGTGTATATTGAGTGTTTAATGTTTGAGGTTAGTGTATAAAGGGTATTATAAGATGGATAGAATTGTCCATTTTCGTTGCGCCCTGTTTTCCTTGAGGATTGGTTTTATCTTAGGATGTAGGGAGTGTTGTCGAGCAGCTCTTCGAACTCCTCTGGTAGGTTATCTATTCGTTGAAGTAGGAGTGCTGGGAGGTGTTTCAATTTGTTTTTGGGTTTACGTGGTAGTCGGAGTTTGTTGGAGAATGAGATTTGTAGTATTTGTTTGGTTGGGATCGTGTCACCGTTTGTCCTGCAATATGTGTTTGGTCTGTAGTGTTATTAGTCTGTCGGTTATTCGTTCAATGTTGGCGTGCTGTATGGTTAGTTCGTTGGGGTGTCTGAAGTGTAGTTTGTGTATGGTGCGTAGTATTATCCTTGCACAGGAGGAGAGGGCCTGGAGTTGGTTTGTTTTAGGCTTGCGTACAATGGAGGTAGTCGAGTATCGCTCGAATGTAAGTTGTTGGTGTGTGTGAAGTGTGTTGAAGGGTTTTGGGGTGACAACCTTTGACGTTTCCTCGCAGCATTTTCAATAGTTATGCGCGGTTGCGTATCTTATTGAGAGCGCCGCTAGCGTCGGGTTACCAGTGTAGGGTCCGGGAGAACGTGATACCTAGGTATATGATTGTGTCTTGTAGTTGTAGTCTTTGTCCGCGTAGGGCCAAGTTGATGTTAAAGGTATGTCTATCAAAGTTGGATAATTTCGGATATCTAAACAGTATTGTTTGTGTTTTGTTTGGATTGATTATTAGTCTCCACCGGTTAGCCCAAACAAAACACAAACAATACTTTTTATGATAGCACGTCGCCCGATTATATAGAAGACACACCGTGGGCGTTCGTATCTACGCGTGTGACGTAAAGATTTCTCAATGGTCTGGATCACTCCTTTAAAAGGTAGATTTATTTCAATTATATTAGTTTGTATACATTTCTAAAGAAATGTTTCTAGGTCAATGTTCGTAAAATAAAATCGATATTTTCTGTTTAGGGAGTTTACTAACGTGTTTTGTTGGATTGTTAATTTGATTTTAACAATTTCGGGAATGGTGGTAACTTTATAAACGAGGCTCTAATTAGATAAGGGATAATTATAGGATTCGTTTAATTAAAATACGGAGAAAGGTGAACTACGACGGATAGCGGTTATGTAAATAGAGGTGAACTTCTCTTACTGCATGGTTGGTGGTAGTTGAGATGATGGTTGTAATTATTTTATTCCACCTTAACGGAACGGTATCAGGTTATATGAGGTGTGTTTTAGTGAATCGGAGGAATAGAAATAAGAAAATTAATTAATTTAGGACTAAATTAGACAACAGGAAAATTACTCTGTGAGAACCTCCTCTCGGTCCTACTTCCGGGATATCGAGGTTTTGTGAATTGGATTTAGAGATAATTATTTGGAACGGAACATAATGCAGAGTACCGAAGAAATGTTCACTTGAATGTAATTTTACAATAGGAATTGGTTAAAGAAGCGGTTTTTTGGAACTGGGTTAACTTTTGCACACGATTTCGCCATGCACGTTAATGCTACCTTGCAGGTATGTAACTCAAGTCAAAAAACTTACGTGCCGGCGATATCGGGTACTAAGTAAAAGCTGATCTGGAGCGGGTCCGGTCACTACTGGAAATGTACAATGTGAGAGAGTCTGAATAAATAAAAAAATAAATAATTGTATCGGAAAACTGTGCTTGAGATGAACTCTGAGATAAAATTATATCTAATCTGGTCTCGGATGAAAAATCTGGAATAAAATCGGAATCCATATCGAAATTAATTGGAAAAATTGTGTCTGAGATAGACTCAGGGATCAAATAAAAAATCTCTCATAAAATCTGACTGAATTTATTATTTATTATTATTTGTGCCATTCTACGTTTTAAATTTATACGGAAATTTTAAATATCTATGTCGCGATTTTTCCGGAATAAATTCGTTCTCTGCCGCTCTAGCAAAATCTTGAATGCTCTTAAAATTAAAAATTATTTTTAATTTTATTAAATACATAAATAAAAAGTTTACGTCTAATAGGATTTGAACCTAGACCTGTACTTTGCTAGAGTACCGCACTAACCAACTGTGCTATCGAGATACAAGCCCAATCGATGTAAATTTTGTTTTTATGTATATAGAACTGTTTAAATTGTTCTTAGAATTATTCATTTTCTCACCAACTTAGTAGCAAAATTGTCATCATAAATGGCGACACAAAATTAGATGTTTCTGTTAAAACAAACTGTATTGAATCTCTACGAAAATAGGCATCTACGGCTACTGCATGATATTTTTTCTTATAAATTAAGCATAACAAAAAATTTGGAGTAATAAAAATAGTACAATTAAGAACGTTGCGCTTGAGTTTCTTTTTTTTTTATTTGTTTGTACAAATCAAAAAAGGTGACACTTTCATACTAGGAAACTAACTCTTTTATAACCCCTTTACTCTGACATCAATCATTTAGCTTAACTTTTTTGCTTATTATAGTTATTTATTGAGCATTCATAAACTAATTTTTTCTTCGTTTCTAAGAAAGCCAGAAGGTCGGTTTGATAGTGTTGCGAAATCTAATCCAGTTATAATATGTGACGGAATGATTCGTTCAGTTTCCTTTCTTGGAATCTTGTCTAAAGGTATTAATGTATACGTTGTCAAATTTCTAAAAAGCTCATCGTACCTTTCCTATTTATCAATTTCTAGTGCACAGCTATCCAGCCTCGTATTTGTGAGGATAGCGAGTGGGAATGTATATCGATATTGGATTTCGATAGATAACGTAAATGAATCAGCATTCTTGTATATGCAATTATTTTTTTGTAATCTTTTCTGCTCCTTTAATGGTAGCAGTATTTGTCGGAACTTCTTTCATGATTTACCTGTTTGGCTTTAATGTCATAATACTAAATTTGGTAATTTTGTCATTTTTGAGCACTATATTTTTTCCAGTGGTGAAATGCTTCGAACTTTTTAAACATTTTTTTTTCTAAAACTACCTTTGTTGTTTTCTTCTCTAGTAAGAAAAGTAAAAAAATAATGTTGCCTCTAGAGGTAGGAGGCATGTGCCCCCACGTCAGCCGGGGAGGTAGCACCACCCTTACCATGGGCTCCTTTATATTGATTCTCCGATTTTCTGAGCTTGATAAGGGCCTGTCTGGCACCCTTTCTTTATCTTTAATCCACTCTGATAGTATTTAAAAAAAGTAAAAAATTTCAACGTAAAATTCTGTCCCGTTCAGATGTCCCAGAGGGCAGGACCAAAACGACCTCGGTCATTGAAAATACTCACTTTCTGATTCTTTATTGTAATTTTTGCGGTATTCACCAACATCTTGTTTCTGAAACACAAGTCTCGGTATAAAGCAAGAGTGTGTGGCTATCTCAAGGACATCTCTTGCAAGAGATGGAGAATAAAAAATTCGACATGATTTGGTTCAAACATTCTGGTTCTAAATTTGTGAAATTTTACATAGGTCTCCCAGTGAGTGACACTAACTTCTTCGGTTACCTTAGATTGAAAGTTTACTATCTTCTGTCTCCGAATCCAACCTGAGATATCGCAATTCTGGGAGATTTAAATGTTCATAATACTAATTGTCTTCAATATTTATCTACTACTAATCCTACTGGTCATAGTGCAGAATCATTGGCTATTTTATGACATCTTACAGAAGTGATTTCTGAGCCCACAAGAATCCCTGGTAATCCTAATCATACTCCACATGTTTTAGATTTCTTTCTTACATTAAACTCACTTCTTTATAAAACTTTCTCCTCTAGGTCTATCTCACCATTGTCTAATAGAAATAACTTCCGCTGTTCTTAATTCCTCTGTTTTTCGCAACACTGATAGAATCTTGAGGAATTTTTTTGCCACTTTTCCATTACGTTTAAATTGTTTTAAGTGGTCCTTGTTTTCGGACATTATTCTTTCAGTATTTTATGTAATCCTCATAGGCAAGTATAACAAATAAAAAATTGTGGGTGTTTGATTGTTATATGAAAAAAGGTAAATTGCACCACGGTCTAGCTCAGTGGGGTACAAACTTTAGAGACTTACTATAATTGGGAACTTATTGATTTTCAGGTGTGAGGGATGCAGAGATTTATCCGTAGGTGTAATCAGTATTACCATTTTGTTTGTTGGACGCCACTAAATTTATACGTTTAATAATTAAAATACAAAAAAAAATTGAGAGAGTTGTAGTTATGTGTATATTTAAGTAAAACAAAATGTTTGAATAATTTTGGCATAAAATAACCCAAACGATATTTCTCATAACGATTTACGATTTTAAGTAATTACTAAATCAATTCAAAATGTAATATGATCAACACAGTATTCAATCATAAACCGTATTGACCTATGTCAATAAACATCACATTATGATAGGTTATGAACTCAAATGTTTCTATCTTAGAACAGAAATCAGCTGTTCTTTTATAACCGTGTCAAAACAAAACTACACTGATTTGTTATTTACTTAAACTGCACTAAAAGGATAAGTACTTATTTGTACAAAATAAATATATTAATCTTATCTTAAACGAACTGTAGCTTGAGAATTTTCATTTTCATTCACAAGACAAACATACGTTAATGTAAAGGTAATTTCTAATTGTGTTCAACGTACAAATAAACTGTAGCATATATTAACGTAAGGTAATTTTCACAAAACGTTTCATCTACAATAATGGAAATGTAGATTAAACCAACGCAGATTCGAACGACTAAAGCGGCAGCTATTGACGACGATTGCAGAATATGTATATAACAGCATGTGTGATTTATGCAAAACAAAGGTATCTCCATTTATGCTCGTGAAGATAACATGCATTATCATGCGCCATTTTATGCATTTTTCGTGACGTCTTGCATTACACCTTTTGCAACGATACGTAATTATTACCCTATTAAATATTATATTATTATAATTAAATATTATATTAAATATAATATTTACGAAAATGTAATTAAAAGCCTTACATACCTTTTAAAAGGGGAAGCAAAACATAACGTAACGAACGGCACGATAGAAGAAACAGAAAGGAAGTGAATTAAGCGAGTTCAATACGCGTTTGCGCATAAAACAACTAAAAAGATATTAGTAAATATACACAGGGATTCGTAATTATGTAGACTAAAGAGAAAATATTGACATATACTAAAATTTAATTATTGAAAGAAAAAGGAAATGCTTAAAGATAGTAATGTAATGTAAATATATTTATCAATAATAAGGCAAATTTCTAAACTTAATTAAGGTAACGCTGGCCAAGAATTGAAAACAAATTAAGTTTTATGCAAAATGTAAGCTACTAGAATCGATTATGTAGACATGATCCGAATAACGCGACTGGCCCAGACGGTATCCCAGCTATTGCCCTAAAGAAATATTCCCCCGAACTGCTACCAGCCCTCTCTAAGCTCTATTCGATCTCTATGTCTTTTGAGGAATTTCCTTCATCACGTAACTTAGCAAATGTTCAACCTATTTCCAAAGAAGGCCACAATACTGAATTCTTTAACTACCGACCAATTGCTATCATTCGATTTAGTCATGGAAAGAGCCATTAATCAGTAACTACTCTCTTTCCATGAGTCTAACAGACTCCGTAATGACCACCCATACTATTTTATACAGGGTCGTTCAACAGGTGATCTTTGATATGTGACTCAAGTTTGGAACAATACATTAGAACAATCCGTAGAAACAGTTGTGGTCGCTTTAGATACCTCGAAGACATTTGACCGAGTTTGGCATACTCACCTCGTTCGGGTTAATTGATACGCTCATCAAATGGGTTTCTAGTTGATAAAAAACGAATACGTGTCGTAGTTGATGGCTTTTTTTCAAAAACTTGGCATTAACGCGTGCGTGCCATGGTGATCAGTAATAGGTCCTACATTCTTTCAGCTATATATAAATGATAACAACGATTAACCCAATCCACTGCTTTGCTGACGACAGTACTTTTCATTGTAGTTCATCTCACTCTACTCATAATGGTAATGCACCTATCACAAATCAAGAAATTAAAGCTGATATGGAAATTTCAATTAACAAAGACATTCAACGTATCCTTGAATTGGTAAGTAATGCTCTAGTTAAATTAATTTAATGCTAACTCAGTGTTGCCTTGTATCCGCCAAAAAAGATTGATCATTTGCCATTGTCAGTATGAATGGCTCAGATCTTAAGTTTTCAGACTCACTTCCTATGTTGGCAATGGCTTATCTTCAAATCTATAATGGGTTGACCATTAAAATAGGCCTTTTTTACAAATTTAAGCAGTACTTTACCTCCCGACTACTCATTCTGCCATATAAGGCTCAAATTCGACCTCATCTAGAATATAATTCTCACCTCTGGGTTGGTACTCCCTAATACGGTCTCGATATCGTTGATGGTATTCAAAGAAGAGCGATTAGGCTTCTAAATGACCCTAACTTCTGACATAAAGTCCCTTGAGCATAAAAGAATCGCTTCAATTTTTTCTTGAAGCAGGTTAGGCTAAACTTAGCCTTTTCAGGACGAAAATTACTAAAAAAAAAACCGTTAATCATTAGATTTCAATGGGAAAATGCCCTTGTCAATTTTTTTAGCGTCATATAGATTTTTTTCTAAAACATATTTACGTCATAATTCTTAAAGTAGCTTGTAGTAAAATTCCAATTACACAAGAATTGTATTAAATGCTATGATCATCCTTCTTTTCCTTAATGTTTTTAAATAATGACAAAAGAAGAAAGGAAGCAACGTGTTTTATTCCCTCCCCAAAGCCACACCGATGGATTCCCACCGTACATATATACGTTAGATATATATGTATGGTGGGATTAAGGATGGATGTGGTCAGGATAGGATCGGAAGGAATGAAATTAGGGTTTTCAGGGGAGGACACTACTCAGCATTCGTCTAAATGGCCGCACACGATGTACGTATACGCAGCGATCACGCCGCTATATGTGTATGAGGAACACCCCCCCTGAAAGAATCTTATAGAAGGTAACGGGGATCGAACCTATTACCTCCCGAATTCTAAGCAGACCGACTTGTGTTACTACAGCCCCGTAGGTCGGTTTAAATAATGGACGATGCCGTACCAATAAGAATCAGCAATGGCCACGTGACAGAAACATTCAAACATCAAATTTAGTGAAGATTTGTCATTTTTTATAAATTATTGTTAGCTATATTACGTTTTTTATTAATAATGTAGAGTTAAAACACACCTGTAGGGTTGATCTCTACTTAATTTAACGTTTTTAACCTACAAAGCAACAAAGCAAAATTAACAGAGACTAACCTAAAATAACAACATAGTTGTATAGTGTACAGTGCATCCCTTTTTGGTTGAGACAGCCAAGTATCTCGGTTGTTGTTGAAGATAGAACCTTGCGGTTTTCGCGGTCCTGTGCCACTTTTTTGTGAAACTCAAGATGACCTGAACGGATTTTGCCTAACTTCTTTCGTTTATAAATTACAGGGTGTTTTTGAAAATCCACACTTTTTGGATCCCCTCCATATCTAAGAAGTTTCTCAGCGATAATGTGTAACAACAAAATTAAACGGCGCCAACTTGTAATAACAATAAATAACGCCAAGTTGTAATAACAAAACGTGGTGATGTAACTACTCAATTGTTATGATGTAATTTGAATATTCTAATAAAGTAATAATGAAATTAGGCAAAATTCTCCCTAAACACAAATCATATAACTAATTGAGATACTTACCTTTCATCACTAATTTGTGCCTTTGACTCTTATGGGTAGATTAAGGTAGGATGGGTTCTAATAAACGGATTTGCTCATATACTTAAAATGCTGGTTGATTCCAATCTGCTTATTTATTTTCTCTTCGCTAATTAATAAAAAATGCCATATAAAAAATTATAAAAATATAATTAAATGAAATCTCGAGCGCCATGTTGTCTTTAGTTATAGGAACAACAAAACCTAGTTAAAGAACAATAAAAGCTTTCTATTAATATCAAAAAAAAAAATAACGTGCAATTATGTTTATTACCATAATGATGATTAGATAAAATTAGTCTTAAAACTATGCTTATAGTAAAGAAAAAGAAACAATCATTATATAAATACCTCGTTCGCATGAATTGGAAACGGTCAAGTCACTGATGTCATTATTGTATCAACCTGCGTAAATTATTGTAACCATTTAACCGCCACACCCAATAACTCGAAGTATTATTATAATTTCTTCTTAAAATATTTCATTATTTTGAAATTTTGTATGCAAAAATGAAAGTGACTTAAGTAAACATCATAAAAGTACCATATAAAAATGCATTATAGAAGTGTGCAAAAAGTGCCATCTAAAAAAAACAAATGTTTTAATTTTAAATATAATGAATTAAAAAGGTAACTTACCACCAAAACTGATGGCACTGTTATAAAAAATTTAGGGATAACCCAAAACAATGCATCCCGCTACAACATTCTGCAGGAAGTGAATTAAATAAAGGCTTTCAGAATAGCTCATGTAATTGTTTCCCCCCAAAGTTGTCACGAATTGCGCGGATACAATGATCAGATCCAATTTTTTTTTAAGAAAGGGAACTATAACTCTTTATGAAATATTACACCTAAAAAGATATGTTCTAGGAAATGTAAATTAAATTGCCTTTCTCAATTCTACATTTTAATAATTAAAAACTTTTCTAATTTTACGCCAAATAAATGAACGATCTTAAATAAATGTATTATTTAATACAACACAAAAAAAAGGTTGTTACAAATGTCAAATTGAAAACTTATCCCATAGAGAATTTTACGTAGAAAAATGCTCCAAAATTACTAAAACATTGAATTATTATTTGTGATTTTTTTATAGTAGGTCATGGATGCTACAAACACTGTTGTTGATTTTTGGAGCATTGTTTTATCAAGTGACTGTGGAGAAATCAACACATCTGCTGTCATGATGATAAATTTTGATGCGTTTTATTGTGTTTGTATTTGGCGATTTTGTTAATTTGTGAAATTTTATAATGGCTGAAAGATTTTTTCAGAACAACGAAAGTATGATATCATACAATGTTTCAATCAATGCCATGAAAATGTTGACGAAGCATTAGAATTATATTTAAACAGGTAAACTAGTAATTTACAATAAGACATTATATGACATATTGTTTTTAAAACGTTTACAAAATCGTCCTTTCTTAATTTTAAATGCATTAAGACGCATTAAGAAATTCTCTCAATTGTGTGTTAGGGAAACTGGACATCAATTTGAACAATTCAATGAATAAGTTACCGAATAATTTCGAAATGAAATAGTATGAGTAAATATATAATTAGTTGCTTATTCTACATTATGAACTTTTTATTACTATTTATTTGTTGCTATTAGTTACCTACGTTTTGTGTTTTGTTAGTGAATCAGTGTTAGTATTGTTCTTGTTCCTTTCATGGAAAAATCACAAGTAGTATTTCTTCAATTTGAACTTTTTTTGTATGAAAAATTCATAGCCTACTATTAAAAATCAATGTTTTAGTGATTTTGGAGCATTTTTGAAGAATTTATGTTTATATATTATATATCATTTTGAAGGAAAAAAAATAAGGAATTTAATGAGGTGATAAAATACAGAGTGTTACATTGAAAAAATCATAAGTTTGAGTCGTATCTACATAACCATACCCCGAAAAAAAATTGAGGGCGCCACTGAATTCTACATAAAATTCTTTATGGGATAAGTTTTCAATTTGACATTATCGCTGAGAAACTTCGTAAATATGGAGGGGGTCCAACAAGCGTGCATTTTCAAAAATGCCCTGTAACTTATGAACGAAAGAAGTTAGGAAAAATCCGTTCAGGACATCTTGAGTTTCACAAAAAAGTGGCACAGGACCGCGAAAACCGCAAGGTTCTATCTTCAACAACAACCGAGATACTTCGCTGTCTCAACCAAAATGGGATGCACTGTACATTACTTACTTCACACATGCCAAGTTGTATAGCGAATTTCATTAATGCATTTCTCAATAATATTATAATTTGTATTGTAGAATTAGAAAATAAAATGTGTAAAACACAAGGTAGTGTTTTTTCAACTTTCGTTCAATTAACCCACTTACTACGCTTGTGTGTCGAACTCTAGTTGAAAAAAACCTCTTCTTGTGTACTTGTAGAAATAACTATTACAATAATTTATTTTTATATTTAATCAATTTCTCTAGCAACAACAAAAGTAATTGCAGAGTAACTAAAAGATAATAGATTATTTCATTACTAATTAAACATATTTATTACTGATCCGTTTTGGCAAGGAACATTTATTAATTTAGAGGACAATTATAGATAAGACCTACAATGTAATTATCAGTTCATCAGTACACTCCAAATTTCAAATGCAATAACGTTTTGCTTTTATCTAGACACTAGACTGAAAAAATATGATCTTAATACTAGGAATTATTAATCAGTTTTATCAAGCTTTATTTAAATGGTATTATAATGCGTACAAACATAATTAGACTTGACAATTACAATTTATTGTTGTAAATGTAAATGATTTAATCTTATCTAAAAATGATTGAATTATCTCAGATTGATTAAATTTTATTTTATTACAGGAGCCAGTTACCCATCTCGATCATAAGCTAAATGAAGTTATCGTTTGGTAATTTTATTACGAAGTAATAATAACTTTGTGTTACCTACATAATGACTGAATCGTGTGAATTAAAAAGTGTTACAATTCATCTGCCTGATGATAATGAATTCGATCATTATGAAGGAAGAGCAACGTATAATTCGAGTGTACGATCTCCACCACCACGTGAGTTGGAGATACTCAATAATAGCTTTAGGTAAGTTTTTATTTGCGTTTTACAATAAATTATTACACACCGAGATAATTTAAAAATTTTGTTTGTAATAATAAAGCTTTGTAACAACACTACATATAAATCTACATAAATAGGAATGTGCACTTTCATTAAAAAAGGGTTAAAATTAAATAGGAATAAACTGCAAAATGTTCTACGTAATTCCGTGTGATGAATTGGATCATGTTGCAAACATTTTAGTGACTGTACGTGATCAGAGTTTTGTAAACTGGATAACATTTTTTTTATGGATTCTATAGTTTGAGTATTTGTCCT